>BQNB010034672.1:0-51430 GCA_026074375.1 Tanacetum coccineum
TACTTATAAACACGAGACGTACGATAACTAGAGTTTAAACAAAAATATTACGGGTTTTCAGGTCTCTGTTTGACCTAAAACGTTAAAATCGTACGACGTACGCGAAAAACATATAAATCGCAAACGAAAGTGAACGTAACCTATGTTACGCCCAGTCCAAGAGAGCCCGGGCGATCCAAGAGAGCCCGGTCTAAGCCCGCATGGCAAAAAGATTAGGCCATGTAAAAATATCTCTTAAATAATGTCATTGTTTAGGAAAGTATTTAAGTCTTTATGTTTATATAAGAAAGTCATTAATTACATGTTTGATTAGAAAAAGATTTGTGTTTATCTTGTCATACAAGATAGGGTTATTTGGCTATATATACCGAATGGTTTACATTAATGAAAGATATGTTTATGCCAATAAATCTCTAAATCTTTTTCCTCTCTTCTTAAGGAGCCCGCACACGCTTGAAGTGGTGCTACTATCCTGATACTATCCGCAAGGGTCGTATCAACTGGTGCTTTCATTGGTTTGCTCGTTGAGGGATTTCGATTCAAGGTTTCAAAAAAAGGTATTGTTCATTGTTACTATTCACGGTACTGTTCACAGTTACTATTCACGGGTACAGTTCATGGTTACTATTCACGGTTACTATTCATAGGTACTGTTCACGGTTACTATTTACGGGTACTATTCATCAAAAAAAATTCATTGAGCTCATGGATGAAAAAACAATTAGGGGATGGATGAAAGAGCAACAAGATCAAGCCGAGCAGATGGCGCAGCAGCAACAGCAAGCCGTGGCGTGTTAAGCGTAGTTTGAGGCATTAAGGGCTCAGTTGCAGGCTAGTCTGGGGCAGCTTCAAGGGCGACCAGGAGGTAACGGCGATCAAGGGTCGTTGCTGCCAAGATCTATATGTTTGGATGTTCCCAAATTTACCGGGGAGGATCCAGAAAAATGGTTATTTGCTATTACAGAATACTTTTCTTTACTAAACACACCCGCGGATCAACGTTTGCGAATTGTGGGTTTTAATCTCGAAGGAGCAGCCACAGAGTGGTTCCAGTGGATGTCAAGGAATGGACTGATCACCGATTGGAAGCGGTTTAAGGAGAGTGTTATGGATCGTTTTGGGCCTTCCAAATATGAAGATTTCACAAGGTACGTTGTCAAAATTGCTACAACTCGGTACCGTTGAGGAGTACCAAGGTGAGTTTGAAAAACTAATGAATCGGGTTACTGATATACCTAAAACGTTGCTCTTCTCTTTTTACATCTCGGGGCTTAAACTTCATCTTCAACGTGAATTATTAGTGGTAAAACCCACCACACTAGGTGACGCGTTTTCATTGGTGCGAGTTACTGAAGCCCGTTTGGACGATCAAGCTGCTTCATTATTGGTTACGGTAACTAAAGCTGTGACTAGTTCTAGAGGGCAATGTCAGACGGACCCTCATATTAGGGTTTCTTCGAACCAAGAGACTGTTGCTAAGCCAACATTGTTAAAAGAGTCGATCCAAACCACCACCAATACAAATCCTAAGCCTCCTCTTGCAATTAAAAGGATTTCGTCGGCCAAATGTCAAGAACGGCTTAACAAGGGTTTGTGTTATAATTGTGATAACAAGTGGGTACGTGGACATAAATGTCTGGGGAAGTTTTTGTTGTTAATGACGGACGATGAAGATGACACTGTCCAAGATTTAAAAGAGGATGTAGTTGAGATCGGTAACATCTCTATCCTTAATTCTTTAATTGGACAAGGGGTTCCTCGTTCTCTCCAATTATGGGGAACGATTGGTTCAGGTATTGTGCATGTTCTAACTGATAAAGGTAGTACACATAATTTCGTTCGGCCCGATGTTGTAGAAAAAATATGTTTGCCCGTACAGTCATCAAAGCCTTTCAAAGTGTATATCGGGAGTGGGGAAACATTATTGTGTGAAAGTATTTGCTCACGGGTCACGCTTAGCATGCAAGGTTTAATCATGGAAGTGGATCTTTATGTGCTTCCAAGGAAAGGACCGGATATAGTTTTGGGTATTCAATGGTTACAAAATCTGGGAAAGGTCCCCCATGATTACTTGAATCAGACAATGGATTTTAGTTAGTCAGGTCGTGACTATGCGTTGAAAGGTGAGGAACAGGCTGTGAATTTGCCGAAGGATGAACATGAGGGGCAGCCCATGGAACAGCCATTGGTAATTTGTGATAGCCGAATTATTTTGTAGAAAGTCATACCGGTTCGGCAAGTGTTGGTGCAATAGAGCGGAAGACCACCTGAAGAGGTGACGCGAGAATGGTTGTCTGAGTTTCAAGAAGCTTATCCGTCCTACCACCTTGAGGACAAGGTGATTTATGAAGGAGAGAAGAATGTTACGCCCAGTCCAAGAAAGCCCAGGCAATCCAAAAGAGCCCGGTCTAAGCCCGCATGGCTAAAAGATTATGCCATGTAAATCTATCCCTTAAATAATGTCATTATTTAGGAAAGTATTTAAGTCTTTATGTTTATCTAGGAAAGTCATTAATTACATGTTTGATTAGGAAAAGATTTGTGTTTATCTTGTCTTACAAGATAGGGTTATTCGGCTATATATACCAAATGGTTTTCATTAATGAAAGATATGTTTATGACAATAAATCTCTAAATCTTCTTCCTCTCTTCTTAAGGAGCCCGCACACGCTTGAAGTGGTGCTACTATCCCGATACTATCCGCAAGGGTCGTATCAACCTAAGTAACACTTTAAAATTATAAAATAATGCATATAACACGTAGACTAATCCAAGTCCGAAGCCGAAACGCGTCCGATAATGATTTTTAGATTTACGCAGGATAACCTCTCGGTTTTAGGTTAAATTCAAACGTAACGGATAAAATTCAAAATAATGACCAGAATAGTTTGAAATATTGACCTGAAATTTACGGGGTGTGACATCCTTTCCCCGTTAGAAGAGCTTTGTCCTCAAAGCTTAAGATGTTAATCCAGACGTAGGTTTAGATTTAGCAAAGATATGAGGGTATTTCTTCTTCTTTTGTTCTTCGCGTTCCCAAGTGAATTCAGGACCTCGCCTTGAATTCCAACACACCTTAACAATAGGGATGTGACTTTGTTTCAACTGCTTCACTTCGCGGTCCATGATCTCGACCGGTTCCTCGATAAAGTTTAACTTATCGTCGATCTGAATTTCATCTAATGAAATAGCAAGCGGTTCGTCGGCGTAACACTTCTTCAAATTAGAAACATGGAAATTCCCTATGAACATGACTTAATCGATCTGGGATCAAGTCTGTAAGCAACTGTTCCAACCTTAGCGAGTACCTTAAATGGTCACCTCTTTCCATGGTGACACTTTCAACATGACCATCTCTCCAACCTGAAACTCCATGGGCTTACGATTCCTATCGGCTTGACTCTTTTGCCTATCATGAGCGGCTTGAATACGCTTCTTGATCTGAAATATTTTCTTAGTTGTTTCATGAATAATTTCTGGGCTAGTGAGCTGAGCGTCTCCAACCTCAGCCCAACAAATGGGTGATCGACACTTGCGACCGTATAGAGCCTCGAATGGTGCAACTTTGATAATAGTGTGATATCTGTTGTTGTAAGAAAATTCCACCAAAGGTAGGTGTCTATCTCAATCTTTCCCAAAATAAATCACACAAGCACGCAGCATGTCCTCCAAAGTTTAGATGGTCCTTTCACTTTGGCCATCGGTTTGCGAATGATAAGCAGTACTCATATCCAATTGAGTACCTAGGGCTATATTTATCGATTGCCAGAATTGAGATGTAAATCTACCATCTCGATAAGAAATAATCAAAACTGGCATACCATGCTTTGAGACAACTTCCCTCAAGTATTGTCTCGTCAACTTCTCCATTGAGTCGTTTTCCTTCATTTTCAAAAAATGAGCGGATTTTGTAGTCGGTCAACAATTACCCATATTGTATCCTGACCGGTTGTCGTCTTTGGTAACTTAGTAACGAAATCTATAGTAATGTTCTCCCACTTCCATACTGGGATATAGACCGGATGGTTTTTGGTATTCAGCCTTGACCTTAGCACATGTCAAACACTTACTGACATAGGTGGAAATATCAGCCTTCATATTCGGCCACCAATACAGCTTCTTTAAATCTTGATACATCTTGTCCGATCCAGGATGTATTGAATACTTTGACTTATGCGACTAATGCATAATCACTCCTCTTAATTTACCAAGACAAGGTATCCAACTTCTCCCATTCAAACATAACGTTCCATCAGTACGCGGCTCTAGCTTCTTAATCATTCCACACAAATCCTCAGTTCCATAATTCTCCTCCTTTCTTGCCTCATTTTGAGCCTTCGGAATTTTCACAGGAAGATTCAACCCAATCGTCATAACCAAAGCTCGAACTCGTAGTGGCTTAATCCGTTCCTTTCGGATCAAGGCATCTGCCACCACGTTCACTTTTCCTGGATGATAACGAATCTCACAATTGTAATCACTTAACAACTCTAACCATCTACGTTGTCTCATGTTCAACTCTTTCTAATCTAGAATATGTTGCAAACTCTTATGATAAGTGAACACAACGCACTTCGTGTTGTACAGATAATGTCTCCACATCTTGAGAGCGAACACCACAGCTCCCAACTCCAAATCACGTGTCATGTAGTTCTTCTCGTGGATCTTGAGTTGGCGGGATGCATAAGCTATGACTCTCTCCTTCTGCATCAACACCGCGCCCAACCCTTTGTGAGAAGCATCACAATAAACCATGAAGTTTTCACTTCCTTTAGGCAATGCCAAAATTGGTGCACTACATAACTTTTGCTTCAATGTCTGAAATGCAGCCTCTTCCTTTTCACCCCAATCAAATTTCACGCTCTTCTGAGCCAATTTGGTCATAGGTTTTGCAATCTTCGAAAAGCCTTCAATAAACCTTTAGTAATAACCCGCAAGACCTAAAAATTGATGAATCTATGTTGGGGTCTTAGGCAATGCCCAATACATAACTGGCTCAATCTTATCCTGGTCTATATGAATGCCTTCTCTATCAATCACATGACTAAGAAATTGTACCTTAGAAAGCCAAAAATCACATTTTGAAAATTTGTGGTACAAATCTTCCTTCTTAAGTAACTCCAGAATTTGCTTAAGATGTCCTTTATGTTCTACTTTGTTCATTGAGTAGATCAAAATGTCATCAATGAACACGATAACAAATTTATCCAAGAATGGCTTGCATACCCGATTCATTAAATCTATAAATACCGCCGGTGAATTTGTCAATCCAAAAGGCGTTACTTGAAACTCATAATGACCATAGCGTGTCCTAAATGCCGTCTATGGGATATCCTCGTCATGAACTCTGAGTTGGTGATAGCCAGACCTCAAGTCGATCTTCGAGTAGATACTTGATCCTTGCAGCTGATCAAACAAGTCATCGATTCTCGAGAGCGGGTATCAATTCTTAATAGTAAGCTTGTTCAGTTTACGGTAATCGATACACATCCTCAAAGATCCATCTTTCTTTTTGACAAACAAGACCGAAGCTCCCCATTGTGAAGAACTCGGCCTTATAGAACCTTTGTCATAAAGTTCTTTCAGTTGCGCAGACAGTTCTTGCATTTGTGACTGAGCAAGTCTATAAGGGGCTCGTGCCACGGGTGCATCACCAGGGACCAAGTCAATTTGAAATTCAACTTTTCACGCAGGTGGCAATCCAGGCAAGTCTTTTGGAAAGACTTCTGGAAATTTCTGTACTATTGGCACGTCCTCTAGTCGCTTCTCTTGCGACTTGACTTACGTTACCTTCTTTGTAACTTATGCCAGAAATACTTGACAACCTTTCTCCATATACTTTTGAGTCTTCCTACACGATATAATACTCAACTTCGATTTCTTCTCCTTATCACTCCTATCTCCTTGAACGATCAGAATTTCATCTCCAAAAGGAACACATACTATCTTCTCGTCACAGACGATCACCGCATGATTATTCGCCAGCCAATCCATACCGATGATGACGTCAAAACTACCGAGCTCTATGAGTATTAAATCAATGTTGAACGGATGACCTAATAATCTTATGGTACATCCTCTAAATACAGTATTTGTTTTGGCAATCCTTCCGTCGGCTAATTCGACAGCATAACTAACGTCTAAGGTATCAGGGATTACATCAAGCAAGGTACTAAAAGTAGTCGACACGAAACTTCGATCAGTACCCGAATCAAATAATACAGAAGCATAATGGTTGTTGAAAAGAAACGTACCCGTGACAACGTTGGATCCCGGGTTTGCATCTCCACCACCAATAGCATAAGATTCCCCTCTAGCTTCAGGAATACCAGGCTTGTTTCCATGGTTCTGATTCTTGAGTTTGGGGAAATCCTTCTTGAAATGCCCTTGCCTTCCACATTCAAAACATGTGGCACTCCTTTGATTCGCCACCAGGGCCCTCTGATTAACTGCCACGGGAACTGCAGGCTTACAATCTTTGGTCAAATGACCAACCTTTCCAAAACTTCTACACATTACAGTGCATGGCCCGACATGGTGTAACTTGCACTTGTTGCAAAGAGGGCGAGGCCCAACATAAACTCGACCTTCATTACCACCAGCCGTATAGGCTCTGGCCACATTTGGTCCTCCAACATTCTGCCTCTTGAACTGGGATTGTTGTGCACGGTTATCTCTTTGATTGCTCTCAAACTTTCATTTGTTCTCAGCACTCCCAATTGCATAACCTTTTAACTTTTGGTCTATCAAACTGTTAGCCAACCAAATTTCATCCTAGAGTCTTGTTGGTTCAGAAGACATCACATTCCCTTGAATATTGTCATGGAGACCTCCAACATACCTCTCAATTCGGTCTTCCTCTCCTGGAACCATTCTAGTGCACAACAAAGTCAACTCTTGAAATCTCTGAGTATAAGTAGCCAAATCATTGTTCTTCATAGTCAAGTTCCACAATTCAGTCTCCATCTTCTATATCTCGTTCCTTGGACAATACACTTTCGTCATTAACTTCATAAGATCTCTTCATGTCACAGCAAATGCAGCATCAACTCCAATTGTCCTTTTGTGTGAATTCTACCAAGTTAATGCACTATCTAGCAAAGTGAAAGTGACATACTTAACTTGATACACTTCTGGACAATTGCTGATGTGGAACACTGTTTCTATTTTCTCAAACCATCTTGTCAAACCAACAACTCCCTTAGTCCATTTGAAGTTAAGCGGTTGACATTGCATGAAGTCTTGATAGGTACACATGCGAGTAACTGGCATAGCACCTCTACCATTCTCATTTGGATTACCATTTCTTTTGTTTCCTTTATCTCCATGGTTTCCTCTCCTATTTCCACCATTTCCATTTCCACCATTTCCATTATCGCCGTCATTGCCATTTTAGCTTTGACTTTTGGCCTCGAGAGCGTTAGCAGCACGGGTTACCTCGTAGTTAGCTAATGCCTCAGCTACTCTCTGGGCAATGAGTTCTTCGATTGCTTCAGAGGTTATTCCGAAACGTGTGATAGTCATGTTCTAAACACAAGACATAACACATGATGAGATTCGAACGATCTACGGGGACTTATAACGAGAATTAGATACATAATATGAAATAAAATATAATAACAACACGTTTTTCCAGAACGAATAAATAACAATATCGCATTAAGGATGAACACATGATGAAATAATAGAATAAGAGTTTCAATTATATTAGAATCGAATTCGGTTACAATCAACCCATGAGACAGGGTACTTGATTTACAATATTTCTACTACTAACATCTAGACCTAACCATCAGTCTAATGTCCTACACAAACATGGTACTACCAACTAAGGGGGGAGAATCCCAAATGCCTCTCAACAAATGACTTCATCCTCCTAAGTGTCCTTCGAGCATCATCACGATCCCTACGGATCTGACGAAACTCCCTCTGAGAAAGTGCCATGTAACGACAAAGACATTTAACTCGATCTCTCTCGATACTCAACAAGGCTTAAACCTTTATGTTCTCCCATCCTAACCTCCGTATCCTATCAGCCAAACCAACTCTCTCTCTGCTAGCCATCAACTAACCAGCCTCCAACTATCTTTGAGCAGTCTCAAACTCAGTAATCCTATCAAGAGGAACCTCCTACATGTAGTGAACTATATCATAAATTGTATCCTCAAGATCTAGAAAATTTCCTTTAGTGGACTAAGAAATACCACCAGTAACCAATGGATCTACAACGATCTCCATCGTGCCTCCCGCACGGGCCTTTGCCTCAAACTCCTCCTCGTCCTCTTTAATATCACTAGCAGCAATCTCAACTCCCATACCTATACCATCCTTAGTATCAACTCTAACTCTATCACCAATACCTAAATCTGCAATAGCCTTTGTGTTAGTAGTACCAATCTCTATGTGCTCCGTCGGCTATTCTCGGGTGAGTATGAATCTCTGAACCTCTTGCGAAGTGGTAAAAGATGAGCATGAGTAGGGGCTATAGATCTCAAAATAGGAGTAGATGATGGTACTAAAGTAGTAGGGGATCTGCATCTCTTGCGAGATGGTCTAGCAGAAAGTGAAGATGAATCCAATGATCTCTCGAAAGAGAAATCTAGGGATGACTCTGATGTTGTCGGTGGGTAAGAAGTATACAATAGTGTAAACCTCCAACTTCTTAAAGCCTCACTATATCGTAGAGTCAAAAGCAGGGGATAAACCGACCTAGATGATGCAACTCTAGTCGATGGCCCTGAATGAGTCTGACTTGACGCATCAAAACCTAAAGAATGAACGGATGATGTATCTGACAATGAATTTGAAGGTGAACCTGAAGAAGTATCTGATGAAGAATCCGAAGATGAATCAGAAGAAGATGAGTCTAGTGAAGAATGACGATCCGATGAATGATGAGATACACGTCTTAATGCAAGTCTACGGGTAGGAAAAGGTCCAACTCTCTTCCTTGCAGTCAACAACTTACGCGGCCCATTCGGATGGGTACAGTAAGGTCGACCAAAAGGAATAGCCTCACCGGGTCGGATAAGAATCGCTGGCCATCGACGAATGCTGGGTGGGGCAACAATACGGGTAATAGGAAACTTAGACGATGGTGCAAGAGTGTCGTGAGATGATGATCCTGATGGTGAGGATGGCCTAGATGCGACCATGTCCCTCCACTTCGAAACCATAACATCATGAACGACAAGAGACTCATGCCTCTCGGGTCTCTACTCAGCAGGCTCGAACTCATTATCCGCCTCTGAGTCATCAGAATACAAGAAGGGTGAAACCAATGGTAACTCTGGTGCTAGGGGTAAAGAATCCTCTGATGGATCAGAAGCAGAAGACGAATAATCTACCAGATCGAGCACTCCGGTAGGTGAGGTGACATAAACTGCTCCCACCTCCGGTGCCGCTAAGGGACCAGCAGGAACAATGGGAACCTCAGGGATGATAGGGATAATAGCAGAAATAGCGCCGAAAAGAATCACATCGAGACGCATGAGAACCACACTCCTCCTAAAATGAATCCGACGAAATAAGAATAACAGGATCTGCCATAACCTGCACAAGCAAAAGTTTATATAAATCCCATTTTTATGAAGCCATGCAACGTGCAAGCAATGCCGAGAAATAAGTATAATGCAAAATATGATATGGCAAAATGATGTATAAAGTAATTATGGCCATATGATATATAAATTGCACTTATATATATATATATATATATATATATATATATATATATATATATATATATATATATATATATATATATATAACTTATATATGGGGCTAACTATGACTGGATTAATATGAAATAGTGACTCAACGCCACCTCAACGATGACATGTCACTTACAATTTAATAATTTCCGAATTTATCAATAAATTTAAATAATTTTCGGTTTTTTGTAAAAAATATTACCCATGGCAAGTTTTGAACTTGAGACCTATTGTTAAGATGCAAGGAGATTAACCAACTTAGCCAAGCCACCATTTGTGTTTTACTATCCAAAACAATAATAATATCTTCTAAAAAAACCCATCTTGATATCTTTTAATTTTCAAATATATCAAGATATACTCCCTAATTATTTTTGCTTTTTAAAAAGTTTAGCAAATCCTTTTAAAAATATATCAACAAATATTTTGTATTATACGTGACTTTTTAATCAAGAAAACATCTAACTCAAAACCCTAGATTTCTTGAGCAAACGTCAATTGGCATGGGAGACATCATTCCACAACCTCTATGTCATGTTACGAAAAAACGTTTTCAACATCTTTAATTGTATCTTCAGTTTCGTTACTCATTCAATCTATGTCTAAATTTATGAGGCTAATATTTGATTATTGAATAGTAATTGCAGATTTAAAAAAAATACTATATCTATGTCTCTTTGTCTCACAGCCACTGATTTCATTTGATACGTAAAAAGGCTCCTTGAATATCATTGATTATAAAGTGAGTTTTGTGGTACGTATGAATGTAGATAAATGTGTGCTTGTATAATGTGTAGTCTTGGACATTGTTGATCACTATGATGATTCTATCTTAGGTTGTTAATTAGCCGATCCATATTGCCTTAGTGGCTTAGTGCTGAACGTTATACATTATCAGAAAACTCTTGGAGAAAGTTTGATGTTTGACATCTCGTGGTTGCCATGTCTCGAGGGAACGAAAGGTAAACTATTTTTTACGTTTATATTAGGTTTTGTCTTTGAATAAAAAAAGACACTCTATTCTTTCGAGTTTACCAAGCCACTTTAAGTTTATATTTATGTGACGATTAATGTATTTTGTTTTCTAAAAATGTTGTAGAATCTCACAATGTTATGCCACTTATGTGACGACTTGATTGACGAAAACAGTGGAATGTTTCCTATCAATTGGCATGGTAAAAATCATTACTTATATAGCAATTGCACCAGCTTCTCCATGAGATGTAAGTCTATTATTCACATTATCTCTCTTTATATGAAATTTACTATCTTAAGATGATGTCAATGGTTTTGTTTTGTTATACAGGAAGATACAATGCGGACTCTTAATAACAACTTGAACATGTTAAGACAAGAAGAGTCTTTCTGTTGTATGTTGTATCTTGAACATGTTATCACTGGAAGATACATTATGGAGTAGGCTTAGAAAAGTGAACATGTTCTGGAGGGCTGAGTTTTTTCTCTAGAGAAGGGGCAAAAGTTTAACAAAACTGATAAGGTAACGACTTAACCGATTTAATCTCCTCATTTACAACTTACAGTAATTTTTGAATAAATAAAAACCTACATTTCCTTTTATAGATTCGTAAATGCGGTATCGCTCTTGAAATTCTCAAGATCTGACTTGAGTAGTATGCATGGAGCAAAGGTCATAATCAAACAATTACAAAACAGTTGCCTAGTAGGATCCTGCATAAGCAGATCAAAATTCTAACACAGTGGTTTGTAATATTCAGAATGCAGATTATGGAGTTAATATCCTCACAAATAGCAATTTTCGTGATGGAACAAATGGGTGGTTTCCTCTAGGAAACTGTCGGCTGGGTGTTGTTAAAAATGGTTCACCTCATCTGGTACCTCATGCAGCTAGAGACACACTAAGTGGTCACTGCATTCATGCCACCAACCGTAGTTACACCTGGATGGGTCCTACACAGATAATTAAAGACAAGGTCAAACTCTTTGTCACATATCAGGTATCAGCGTGGGTTCGACTAGGGTCTTTTGGTTGTGGTTGATGACCAATGGGTGAATTGTGGGAAAATAGTGATTAACGATGACATGTGGCATGAAATTTGTGGGTCTATTAGGATCGAAAAGCAACCTAGCAAAGTAATGGTTTACATTCAAGGTCCATCTCCAGGAATCAATTTCATGGTTGCTGGGTTTAGAATCTTTGTTGTTGATCGATATAAGTGGCACCCATTAATAATGCGTTTATAAGAAACAGATTCTATGTACCACCAGGCGTCTGTCAAATTCTTTTTGATGACAGTATCATTAAAAGAATATGTTTCTTGATTTGTGAAAGCTCATTTTAATGATAATATAAGATATAACAGGTGGTGTATTTGTAAATTCTAGAATGAACGCAAATAAGCTGGCAATGCTGATGGCTCGGCTATATAATGGTAACCTCGGGATAATTGCCTTACGCAATGCATACCATGGTGGAAGTGCTGCTACTATTGGATTGACAACTTTGAACACATGGAAGCACCCCATACCACAAGTATGTCTACTCACTAAATCTTGAAAAAACAGAAGGTTTAGTTAAATGTCGTGTCTAAGTATTAGTAAAAAAGTGGGCGGGTCTGGTGGGTTGGGTAACAAGTCAGAATAGGTAACTTTTATTGCATGTTGGGTTGTATGTTTCAGTTTCATGTCTCTAAATTTATATAATCATGTCACGTGTCAAAAAAAGATTGAGAACTTAAAGCCCTTAACAATAACAATTTCATTAGCTTTATAAAATGATTTTGAGACTGAGTCACCGTTTATGCATTTTTAATACACTTTTGGTGATATTCGACCCAGTTGACCAAGTCTCCATTTTGCCTATAAAAAAAGCCTATTTCACCCGTTTGAGGAAAAGTGAAACCCAAATCAACCTGTTTTCTATTTTTTTACCAAATCTATTTCCATCGGAATTTCGTAGGGTGAAATTCATCATGTTGTAAATACTAACCCCTACTAAGGGGTGTTTGGCGTGGATGCTAATCTGTATGCTCAGGACGTACAAGATCACATGCCATAGACCACTAACAAAACGATGAACATGTATAGAGCGAGAATAAAGAACATCATGGAGCCAAAGAGCAGATAATGTTTGTATACCTACACATGCTCTTAAGTAGTTGAACAACATTCCCATTAATTTTATGGGTAATTGATCATAGTATCATACGGAATAACTTACAAGTACCAATAAAACGTTACCATTAAAAATCTTGTCAATTGTTGGGAATTTATGATTCTACTTTAGGATTAGGGGGAGCATTGTATTGGGCTCCAGGATACTTGAAATTGGTTTATGACATGGTACGTAAAGCGGGTGGCATATGTATTGCTAATGAAGTTCAAATCGGATTTGGTCGCACAGGAAGCCATTACTAGGGTTATCAAACGCAAGATGTGGTTCCTAATATTTTCACCATGGCAAAGGTAGCTTTTCACGATTTATTGATTCCCCTTGACCAAAGCATATACAGGTATATGTGTATCTTTCCCAAGTAATGTGACTTAATAAATATATGCAGGGAATCAGAAATGGTTTACCCTTAGGAGTTGTGGTTACTACACCTGAAATAGCACAAGTAATGTCTCAAAAAAATATAATTCAACACCTTTGGAGGGAACCCTGTTTGTTCAGCTGGTGGACTTGAAGTACTCAAAGTTCTTGATAAAGAAAACCGTCAAAAACATTGTGATGATGTTGGTTCTCATATGATCAGGAGACTGAAAGAACAAAAACATGACAGTAATATTTTTGTTACAAATGACATTTTTGGAATTTATTTTTGCCAGTTGACCGAATCTTACGGTTGTTAAATAATGGTTTTTTAGTAATCGGAGATGTGAGAGGGAGGGGATTGATGGTTGGTGTTGAACTCGTGACTGACCGAAAAGAGAAGACGCCTGCTAAAGCTAAACTGCAGTTTTTTGCTTGAACAACACGAGGTACACTAAAAGAATAATTTGCGCAGGAAAGTTATAATTTGTGGCAAATGAACGGGTACCGTGATAAGTCAAAACGTGCGAACATTAGGAAGACGAGAAGGGCACATTACACACCAACAGATTTTGGTCCAAATAAAAAATAACCAATTAACGTGTCCAGATTAAAACTACAAAGTTCATAATGCCTTCAATATAAATATATCTTTTTCAATAAAGTATCTCTAAGAGGTTTTATGCATTAAATTTTAAATTATTTATCAAAACAAATTGAAACACATAAAAAGTACACCCTACAAATGAAATCCACCACACTCGAAATAAGTAAGCCAAACACACACAAACACATCTCGATATCGAAACAAATTCAAAAACAAACCCCAACCGTCGGGACGGGTTACGTAACTAGTATATATATATAATATATATAATGCTATAATATTCTTAAATATCATAATGATAACATGTAAGAATGTAGGATCAACATACTGGTTTATAGACCAAGACATAGTAAAAGCTCCCTGGTCACTATAACATTGGCTCTGGATACCTATCTGTCACACCCGCAAACGGGCCTAAGACGAATACGTGTCCGAAGGCGTGATGTCATTGCATACATCACACCTAGATCAAGTGAACGCCCACCAATATGGATGGACGTTTGATAAAACATAAACTCGTTGCTTTAGTTAAATCAAAATAAGTCTTACAATATTCTTGACATAATGAAATAGTTTTAGCGGAAGCTTAAGATAAATACAGCGGAATCATAACATGTTTTTAAGACAACGAGTAATAAAGTTTGAAAATAAACATTCTTGAAAGACACCCAGCAATGCATGCAACATCAAATAGCACTTCAAGAACAATCCAACTAAGCACCTAAGAAAACATACTTAAAACGGTCAACATAAAGTTGGTGAATTCTTAGGTTTGAATTGATGTAAGGTTGGACCACAAGATTTTTAAAAGTGATGTGACTATTATAATAAATATAATATCACATGAAAAGTATTTACGTTGCGCTAAGCTCATGACACCGATGCTAAATTTGGAGATACACATAATATGCCAAGAGATGATAATTCCCCTACATATGTCCTGACTCAAGACACCTCCAAAGAATTCCCGACATGATATATATCCGTTTGTTCATCGACACAGAAACAAGTAAGTGCTTGCTTACCCGGATAGGGATAAATAATCCCAAATAGATCTATTTATAACATTCGCGCTTACTTAACCAATCTCATTGGTCATAGGTAACTAACGGTTCATGATGGTTCGACCATGATAGTGGTCTAATAGCTACTTAGGAAACACGTAAATAGGAAATGATAACAAAAAGCACTTGTGTCCATAGTTTAAAACAAGCAATGTTTCTCACCCCAAAGTTGTAAAACATTTATTCAAAATGAGTAAAAAGTGAGGCTATGAACTCACCTTAGAGCGATGAGCAAATGATAATCACGTAAGAGAAAGATGATACACAATCCTAGCCGTCACCTAAAGGAATGACGCGCCTTAGGACTAAGATATGATATACGAGACCAAGGGTGGTACTTATCAACAAGAAGGCATCCATATGTGTTTGTGTCATAGCTTGTTTAAGAAAATATGATCGAGTGAAAGTACAAGTTTACATTAGATCCGACGTTTAATCAAAATTTACTATTTTTGGAAACTTTCTATTTTAGGAAAGTTCTAAGTTCGAAGACGTTAATACCATCCCCTATATTTTGTTAAATCCATATTTCCGAAAACGCTTTATCAATACCTAAACGCCTAACCTTTACATCCATCTCGACAACTTATCTTACAAGATACTATTTTTAAAATCTTACACTTTTATAACATTCGGTTTTCTATATTTACCTTTATGACATTTCTAATGTTTCCAATCAATACGCCAATGTTTCTATATGTTTCACCAATGTTTTAAAACCTCAAAAATGTCCGAAAGTGTCCGAAAGCCAAATTTACTATTCACATCAGCAACCTTATTTATTATTTTTCCAAAAGGAGTTTCAAAATTCATTTCGCCATAACTTGGCCGTTTTAAATCCGCTTTTAGTGTTCGATATATAAAAATCTATCTAATCGAAATAAGCTCTCCATAAACTACTTTCTTGACTAATGAAAATATTTTTAAGTCTCTCAACACCTTAAAACAAAAACGGATCAGCAACTATATTTTTTGTAAATGCTCCCAAAACTCCTCCAAACTTCACAATAGTGCCTATTCTAGCTTAGTCCCGTTCACTACTAAACCAACCAATGTTTCGCCATCAAAACCACAATCAACACTAACCTAATTTTAAGATTTCTATTGTTGCAACACTCATGATCACTCATACTCACAACCAAACCTTTTGTAAATCAAAGAATCATAAAACAATACTAGTTTATATTTTAACTTGTTTATTTCAAAAACCACAAACACATAAGCCTTAATATTGCATAAGAACCATAAAGAAATCACAAAAGATTGAATAAAACACTTACAAGAATAAGATGAGTCAAGCAACACACAAGATCTAACTCAAAATCTTTAGATCTATAAACCCCAAATAATCTTACAAAACCCACTTGAAAAAATCAAAACCCTAACTATAGATCTTGAACAAACCCTTAGAATCAAAGAACCAACATTTGTAACCACCTTAGGTATGAACAAGAATCAACCTAGAATACTTAGATCTTGAAGGAAATCAAGAAAAATGAACCCTAAGAGGGTGTTTGTTTGTTGCCGTGAGCGAGGAAGAAAGAAAGAGAGGAAAGAAATTTTTGTGAGGCTTGGAAATGAGAAATGACCTAGATTGTGTTATAACATTGTATTTATAGGAACAAGGGTCTAGGGTTTAAAGATATTATGTGAACCATGACTTATGAAAATTGTCTTGGACTCCCCTTGGTGTCCCTATGGTTCGAACGACTAAGACAAGGGGGGTTCAAATCTTGCTTCCTAGCCAAAATAATTAAATGAAATGCTTAGTGGAGTTGTGTTCCTTCATGGGTGCATGAATACAAAGAGTGTAAGAAGTCACAAGTGTATGCATGGGATAAGATTACAAAAATATCACCATCTTGCATGTGATGTAGTTTAAATTCAATTTAAAGGTAAAAGATGCTTCAAGGTTTTATTTTGAGCTTATGCTTCCTATTTAATCAAGAGGGGGGGGGGGGGTAAACAAAATTTTTGACTTATAAACACGAAATGTATGATAACTAGAGTTAACACGAAAATATTACGGGTTTCCGGGTCTCCGTTTGACCTAAAACCGTACGACGTACGCGAAAAAAGTATAAATCGCAAACGAAAGTTAGGTAACACTTTAAAATGATAAAATAATGCATATAACACGTAGACTAATCTAACTCTGAAGCCGAACGCATCCGATAATGATTTTTAGATTTACGCGCGATAACCTTTCGGTTTTAGGTTAAATTCAAACGTAACGGATAATATTCAAAATAATGATTGGAATAGTTTGAAATATTGACCTAAAATTTATAGGGTGTAACATTATTAAGAGGGGGAGGTATGGGTGGCTTATGGCTTAAGCCATCCCACCAGCCCAACACAAAACTCGCGCCAACCATGCCCTTTGTCGCGTCGAAGCCACCAGCCCACGCGGTAGCGTATTTCCTTTTTTGTGAAAACTTTAGACGTTGGAAAACTGTTACATTGAAATATATCTCTTTTTTGCCTAAAAACCCCTATTTTTTCAATTTTTTACCCCCTTAAAAATCCTATAAATACCTCTTTATTCCACCATATTTTACACACTCATCCAATACAATTTATAACACACTATTATATACTTCTCTTATTTTTTTTCTCACCAAAATGAACCCCAACCAACAATGGATCATGGGTATGCTCAACGACCCTCACAACCAAATTTCGGGCTCGTCTTCTTCGGCTAATCCCAACACAACCCAAATGCCTTACTATCTCAACTATAACCCGTATTCTAATCCGGATCAACAAGTGCATTTCAACATTGGAAACTTAAATAACAAATGCATTATACCTAAATTTCTCAACAACAACAAAACCAACACGGTTCTTCCCAACAACAATCCCACCAACCAAAAGACAAAAAAGTTAAAGCCCCTACCCCAACATCGGCAAAAATAAATGGAAAACGTATCAAGAAAATGGCTAAGAAAACCACCGAACCGCAAGTCGAAGGATTGGGTACTCGAAATTTTTAAAGCCAAGGCGAGGAGTTGCTTTTGGCGAAATGTTACATACAAATATCCGAGGATCTAAAACTCGGTTCGGATCAAAAAAATGATACGTTTTGGTACAAATTTATCTACATATACAATGACCAAGCAACGACTAAGAAATTCCCGCATCGTACCAAAAACATGTTGACGGGAAAGTGGACTCCTATTTATGAATAGAGAGGTACAATAGTTTACTTGATGGTTGAAAAATAGGTCATGAGTGGGTGAGAACGATGAAGAGTGGATGGGCCCGGGTTGAAATCTTGTATATAACACACACGAGGAGTGGATTCTTTAAGACAATGAGCGCTTGTGTATTTGTATCTGTATTTTGTTTAGGTTTTTATTAGATAGAGAGTTTTTTAGTTTAAAATTGTAAATGAATATTATAATTTGGGGTTAAAATATATTATTATTAGGGGCTCGTTTTGTTTGTAGTTGGGTTTATGATTAGGATTTGGATTTTGTTTAAGGTGTCGCTTGGTTTTGTTGCTATAAATCATAATCGGTATGGATTTGAGGAGAGGGTATAATGAGTATGTGTATTAGTCATGGAATCAGTTTTGATATCAATGTTTTGTTTTTGATTTAGGTATATAAAAAATAAGAGTTGGCGTTGTAATAAAAATGTTTCGTTAGTAGAACCGTAAATGGGGTTGAATACGGTTATAAACAACATGTATAGGCTTTTTGGGTGTAATCCTAAAATTTTACCAATTTAAACAAGTTACTCCATCTAAATCCATAGTATTCATTATTGTGGTCTCGAATAGATATACCAAGCCAAGTTTAAAAGTCTACAACATTACCGGCACACTCATATTTTTATGGAATTTGGGTAAACATTTGGAAACGGATAAGTTTAAATCCTCACAATATCTAACAAGGGTTATTGTATGCGGGTTATGTATCAAGTAATTTCACAAAAGTATGCTTGAAATTTTTTAAATTTAAGCATTTTTGTGTGAAAAATAGGACAAGTATCATTCTAATTCCCATCCCCCCACTTGAATTATACATTGTCCTCGTTGTATAGATAAAACATTAAATACGAGAATTGTAGAATACTTGTAATCATTGATATATGAACCAAGAACTAGTGAGAGAAAGTAGAAGGAATGATGTATTTTCTAGAGAGAGAAAGTGAATAACATAGAATGCATTAAGTGAAATATGAGAATACAACCAACCAACACCCTCTCCAAGGCATGGAGATGGTATTTATACCACAATAGTGACCGGCCATGGGCCTTGGGAGGCTTTCTATGTGCCTTTAGGCCATATTAGCTTATGATACTAAACATTTACTAACTACGGGCTTTGACTCGCTAATATTGGTAGTGACCGATACTTTTCTAGTTTCTAACAATCTCCCCCTAAGGGAGGTCACTCCAATTTACAAAAATTTAAACTTAGCATACTATGCTTCTACTTTAGTCTTGAGCTCGTAGTCTTTAACTTTAATCATTAACTTGTGAATTGTTAAAGTGTTCATAGACTTTAGGTCTTGAGCTTGTTCCTTAGCTTGTCTTGTTAGTGATATTGAACACCTTGAGATCATCAACCAAGCATAACCTTATTTTGCCATCTTGTTAACTTTGCCATCTTGTGAACTTGTGACTTCTGGACCAACATGCTCATACCTTTCTTGATTTGTTGACTTGAAAAGCTTTAATGTTGCATCTTTCTTGAAATTCTTTAACTTTAACACTTCGTCACTATGAGAAAGACGTTTGGTATCAGAGTGACAAAAACTTCTTTGAAATTCTTTAACTTTAATTCTTCGTCACTTCAAGAAAGATGTACGGTATCAGAGTAGCAGAAGTCTTGAAACATGTACTTGAGCTTTCATGATGTCTTTATATTTGTCAGTCGGGTATGAGCATGTGGCTATGAATCTGTGAGTCAGCTGGAATCAGGTACCTCCATGTCGCTCTTTATATTTTCCTGAAATAAAACAGTTAGCAATAAAGCGGGGGGACGAATATGGCTTTGTCATTCGCCCGTGTTTAGTTGGAGTAACCTTCAAATCCTTGAGGATCAACCTGTGATCAGGTAGATTCAATTTAAGAAGAATCTCCTTGACAGGATTTCCAGCTGAAATATTGAGTCTTTCTAACACATGTGTATCAGATTCATCAAACTCAATATGTTCTCATTATTGAAACGTCTCAAAGCAAACAACACGATAAGAGTAAACCAACGAGTTACTATCTCACCGATTGAAATAAAAAATTGATTTGAAAATCAATCGACGTATCACTTGCTAAAGTGGTTTTGTGCACATCGAGAGTGTTAATCATTTCAAAATTCATCATTAATCGTCAATTCATAACCTGGAACAAGTTTGATTCTTATAGAATTGCACTAGCGTTTCTTTCTAGTTGTCACAAGTTTAATTCGTATAGAATCACACAAGTTACCTACCATGAGCTTGTTTGATGTTGGCTCAAGCAGGATTTCCATCTTCATTGTGAATGATATCACTCGGATGTTCTGGCAAAATCACAAGGATAATGTGGCTCTAGACTCAATAGTGCACTTTGATTTTAGTGATCGGAGGCTGGAGTAGACTGCCACCTTTTCAATATCAACTAACTTAGAGTGAGAAAGTTGATAGAAATGTGTGTAATCTCCGTGAGAAATGAAACAAGAGTCTGTTGAGAGACCTTGATAGACAAGAGCAGACAGCCACCTTTTCAATATCAACAAACTCGGAGTTAGAAAGTATGAGTAAGAAATTAGCTTGTAATCTCCGTGAGAAAAGGAAACAAGAAGTCTGTTGAGAGACCCATGCGTGGCTAGTGTCGGGGTGTGTATTAGCGTCACATGGTCCATGACATGTCTTCAATGTTGAAAAATAACTTAGTGTTTTGACATTTTATGTATTGACCCCGGTTTCTGCCTAAGTGTATGGATGCTTCTTCTTTACACCCTTTTATCCTTACATTTGTTTACATTTTCTACCTTCAATGCTTATCGAGACATCAGTACTAGACACCAGTTGTTGGGTTTTATTCTAGTGTAACACCATCTTCTCAGTCGGCATTATTCCAGATTCTCACTTTTTCTCCTTTTGTATCATACCTAAGGACTTCTACACTATCTAGTGGATATCCCTGGGTAGATCCCTCCAGTTATGGCTGGATCATGGATTCTTAATACCTATGCTAACCACCTTATAGCACTTTAAATTTAAGTACATAGTGGTCTTTTTGGAATATATCCCCATCTCCAACAAAACCCAAAATCATTGAAAAATTTCAATTTCCAAATGTTTGATATACAATATCAAAGATAAATCACTTTGAAAGTTTTTTCATCACACAAAAAGACTCACGCCTGTAACATGTGCACCGTAAATCAGTAGTAACATTGTTAAGTTTAGAGTGCATTGAGTCCATTTTATATGATCACATTTCAATACAAATTAGGTTCAGTTTAATCACATTTTCTCCCCTTATCCAAAATGTTAATCCCTTGATATTTTGGATATCAATTGATTAAACGTTCGGGGACAAAATGTTACATAATAACTATCAGGAACATTTTAATGCTCCCCCTCAAAGTATGAGGGATATGATATAGTGTTGAGAATGAAATTTTGAAAGATTTTGAATTTTGTGAAAAATTCTTGAAAAATCATCGTACTCGAACACCACATAAGCCTAAGTCTTTTACTACTTATGTACATATTCACATGTTTATTATATACGAAGATTTGACCTGAATGATGAGAACATCATATGATGAAATCATATGGTCCTTTGTAGCAGCCGTAGGTCTCCTTCGTACAATCTCCCACCAACGACCTTTTCTAAGCTCCTCATTAACCTTCTTTCTTTCAAGAAGTTGTCAATCTGATCTTTCTCTGTCCAAGCACTCTTCGACATTGCTTTAACTTTCTTTCCAAGTTACAAAAGTCTTTGCATCAAACTTCGAGTATGAAACAGATTCAGATACACATGTAACTTGAGCTTGTGTGGTTGGTGATGTTGTCTTAGCTTCCCCCTAAACCAACAATCCTTTCTTGAGTAGATTCAGAACTTTCTTGCAAGCCGCATCAAGCAGTCTTGATGTATAAATCCTAGATATCCAAAGTACACAATTAACCCTTTCAAGAATTTGATATCTACCAAAGTCAATTAAGTCCCGGATGAGCGCATTTCTCTCTTCAGGATAGTGATGATATAAATTGAAACACCAAAGTCAATTAAGTCTCGGATGTCACAATTATTCCCTCTAAATAGTCGAAATGATAACTCCAAAGTCAGCTAAATCTCAAAAGAAGTCATTTCTTCCTATAGGATACTAACAATCTAAAGGAATCATCATACCTATGTGTACCTCTTCTATCATATATACCTACTTCTTTTAAGAATACGTTTAGGGATTGACCGGTTGGGTAAAACATTAATTGAATCAGACAGAATTCTTCTCACGTTTTAAATAATTATACTCCCAACACTTCCCCCTGGGGACTCAAATGATGCATACTCACTAATGACGAGATGTCTCTTCTACCATGAGATTGAAATAGTGCACCCGAAAGATTCAAAAAGGCCTAAAATTTAAAGAAGCTAACCTCAAAAGACAAAAGAAGCAAACCTCAAAAGAAGGCCAAGGACACTATCAAGTATACATCTACTCCTCCCCCTTGCTAGTTTTGACACGTCGGAATCAGCAAAACCTTGTACACACACATACTCAAGAACGTGTTTGAAGAATCAATATATCTTAGATCTATTCCGTGAGAATCAACTTCAAGGTCTTTAAAACTATGTAATTATTTCCAAACATTCCTAAGTCTTTTACAAACTATAAGGTGTTGGCAATATTGATCGAATGTAGTTTAAGGCCTCAATTCACTAAGTCTCAAATTTAAAATAAGTCCATAAAGATTTAAACAAATGACATCTAAAGCACTTGTAGTTAATATAAATTAACTCCCCTTGAAATTGTTATCCGTCATTATCAAAAACTTTATCCGTTTATTCTGTGACTTATTTTGAAAGACCGTTTTAAAAGATTATTTGATGACGCTTTATCCCCCTCAAATAACGACCCGTTTTCTATTTAAAGAGCTGTTGTCATTGTTTGATTGGTCGAATTGTCTTTTAAAATCTTTTTGTGATTACTGAAAACACTGATTCATTGTGAAGACAACTTTTTACCAATAAAATAAGATTTCTCTTATTTTAACTCATAAGCGTACTAACACGTACACTAATGGTATATAGGAAGCACGGGTTGTTTTGCATGGTCATAAAGTAGATCATGCCCAAGAATAAATTTCTGTTGAGAGGTCAAGTTTTCTTTTTGAAATACTTACCTTTAAGATGATGACCGGGTTGCTATCTGAAATAATAGCAAGCCATTTGGCATGTTTTGAAAACATTTGGAACTTCTGCTCGAACTTCATTTACAACCTCGTATCATTATTGAATGACATTTCTAAGACCGTAAATATTATCGATTTTCAGAAGACATGCCATTATTACCTCTCTTTATATTTTCCATTTTTTTAATTTTTTATTTGGTTTTTAAGATTTTATATTTTTGTATTTTGTTTTTATAAAACTTTCTAAAAATGAAAAATCTTTTTGGTTTTTTATGGTTTTTAATATATATACATATGATACAGGATATTTGAATAGGTACCACCACTATTCATCAACTTCATTTGCCAATTGTTTCAGAGTCTCCGCCGTAAAACTTCGCATTCCTAGCAGAAGTTGACAAAGTAAAGTTCGATCACACCATTCTCAACATGCTCCTTGATAAAGTGAAATTTGATGTCTATATGCTTTGATCTGGAATGTTGAACGTTGTTGCAGCATAAGGCAATAGCGCTTTTGTTTTCACAGTACATTGGAATTTTATTGAATCCAAGGCCATAGTCGGTAAGCTATGATCTCATCCAAAGAATTTGAGCACAACATCCAGACATAGCAATATATTCAGCTTCTGTACTGGATATCCCAACACTTTTCTGCCTTTTTGATGACCAGCTAACAAGTGTATCTCCCAGAAACTGCATACTACCAGATGTGCTTCGGCGTGTATCTTGACAACTAGCATGATCCACATCTACAAATGCTGTTAGTGCAATTGAAGAATCCTTCAGATACCATAGTCCCCAAATTTACGGATCCTTTTAGATACCTAAAGATCCTTTTAACCGCATGTAAGTGCTTTTTGGTAGGCCGAGACTGATACCGAGCAGACATGCATATAGCAAATTAAAGGTCAGGTCTACTGGCTGTAAGATAAAGGAGGGTGCCAGTCATGCCACGATAGTGTGATGGATCAACATCTTTTCCTTTTTTATCCTCATCCAGTTTAGATTTCTCCACCATGGGAGTATCCACTGGGTCACTAGAATCAAAACCGTGTTTCTTTAAAGATTTAAGGGCATATTTTGACTGGTTAATAAAGATGCCTCTGGGATTTTTAAAAATCTGCAGTCCTAAGAAAAATGAGATTTTTCCCATCATTGATATCTTAAATTTTGAACACATGATTTTAGCAAATAGGTCACAAAGTTCAGGTGTAGATGCATCAAAGATAATATCATCGACATATACTTGTACCAAAATTAATTCCTTGCCTTCCTTACAGATGAACAAAGTAGGTTCCACTGAACCTTTGGAGAAGTCTTGGGATATCAGGAACGAAGACAACATGTCATACCACGTGCTTGGAGCTTATTTCAACCCATAAAGAGCTTTCTTTAGCTTGTACACGTGATTTGGGTTATCTGGATCCACAAACCCATCTGGCTGGCTAACATAAACCTCTTCCCGTAGATTACCATTCAGAAAAGCAGTCTTTACATCCATTTGGTAGACGACCATGTTCATGTGAGCGGCAAACGCGAGAAAAATCCTTATAGCCTCTAATCTTGCAACCGGAGCAAAAGACTCTTCAAAATCAATACCCTCTTCTTGACGGTAACCACGAGCCACTAATCGAGCCTTGTTCTTTAGAATACCTCCCAGTTCATCTAGCTTCACTTTGTAGATCCACTTCAAAGTAATAACCATAACTTTATCTGGTCGGGGTACGAGCTCCCATACTTCAAGGCGTTCAAACTCATTGAGCTCTTCTTGCATTGCTTTAATCTAGCAAGATTAAGTCAAAGCATCTTTATACGTCTTGGGTTCAACAGTAGTGAGGAAAGCATCGTAGTAACAGAACAGAGCTTGCTCATGTAACTACAGCCTTGTGGAAACTGGTCTTTCGAGTGCACCGATTATATTTTCAAGTGGGTGATCCTTAGTCCATTTGCTATTGTGTTCAGAAATTTGGTGATCGGGATGCACAATTGTATGAATAGAATCCGATGATGAAGATTGATCAGAAGGAACTTCTGGAATTGGGACACCAAAGTACGGATCATTACCCATATGTGCAATTTCAATATCATGATTGTTTTTTTCAACATCGTTAGGAATGACGGGAGGTTGAGTTTCTGGTGTTGTTTGAGAGTTACTTGGTGATGGTGGAGCTACTACTTCAATAACTAGAGCAATGTCTTCAGGGGCTGGTAAATCAACACTGGGTAGAGGAGTGAGTAATTCATCAAACATCGATTGAAACAGAATATCCCAGTCAGTTCGTAAAGGTGGTACAAGCGGTGTTGAAGGAGTATGGTTTGGCACGAGTCCTAAACTGATTGTTGCAGGAGTCATTTCATGAAGTGCGGGTCCTAAACTACTTTGTTCAGAAGCCATCGTAGTCAGCTCATCAAAGTCTACATTAATTGTCTTAGTGTTTCATCTGGTACGACGGTTGTAAATTCGAAATGCTTTCTTTGTGGGTGCATAACCAATGAAAATACCAATATCAGCTTTCGGTTGTAATTTACCTAAGTTTTCACTATTATTTGTTAGATAGCAAAGTGCACCAAATACATGGAAGAATGATAAGTCAGGAGGTTTGTCATGTAAAAGCTCATATGGTGTTTTGCCGTGACGAAGGCGTATGATGGAACAATTTTGGGTATAACATGTGGTAGCAACTGCTTCTGCCCATAAGAATAACGAAGCATTTGCATAAATCAACATTGTGCGGGCAGCTTCAGTTAGTGTACGATTACATCTTTCAACGACACTATTTTGCTGTGGAGAGCGAGCAACACATGTTTCATGAGAGATGCCAACATTCTCATAATATTCACGCATAGTTTGATTAACAAATTCAGTTCCATTATCTGTTCTGATTCTTCGAACAGGCACTTTAAGCCGCACTTGGATCATCTTTAGAAACTTGATTATGAAATCTTGAGCTTCATCTTTTGACCTTAAGAACTTAACCCATATGAATCAAGAGTAATCATCGACAATGACGAGGATGTACTTCTTTCCATTGACACTTGCGACACGCATTAGTCCACAAAGATCCATGTGCAAAAGATAGAGTTTCTCTTGATTGGTGTCTTCAGATTTAGGTTTGTGGGGTTTCTTCTTGCTGCTTTATTTAACCCATTGTCATCATAGTAGAACACAAATGGTCCTTTTCAAATTTAAGCTTAAGGAGACCACGAACAAGACCGTGTCTAGCTAAGTGGTTTAAAGTGCAACCAAAGTTTTAAATGGAGACAAACGTCCGGCGCCAACCAGGAAAATTAGTCTTTGAGCCTTTGACAAGAGACATATGAGAGGACGCCACATAATCTCCAAGAGACATATGTATAGATTGTTGCCTCGAGATCCAGTCAATAGATCAACACCTTCTAAATTACGAATATAGCAGGGTGTTTACGAAAAACAACTCAAGTTCGAATCAACGATAATTGCTAACAGAGAAAAATTGTGTGTCCAAGTCCTTCCACGTAGTAAACCCTTGATATCGTAACATTCCCAATATGGAAATTACCATAACCCAATACCCTTTAGCCACTTGATCAATTTTGAATTTTAACTGTACCCAAAACTATATTGAACCGAATTGGTGAGCCTTGAGAGCGATCTCCTGTCATATGCTTTGAGCAACCGGAGTCCAAATACCAGAGAACAATGCGGATGACCTGCATTCAATAATAGAAGTAGATGGAACATTGGAAACTTTGGACCCCCAAGATTGACTGGGTTCCTTTTTGTTAGCAGATACAGATTTGAGACCTTTAGTTTTTGCTTATTAGGAACATTAGTTTTTTTAGACTTCTAAGGTTTCCTTAGTAAACCAATGTACAACAGCTTAGGTGTTTTCATTTTCTAGGGCATTGGATTCCTATGGGGAACCTTCATAGTTGTGGTAAGCCTAGTTAAAGGCACCGCGTTTCCTACTATAGTGGAATGTTCGTCCAGTAGTCTACCAGATGTACCAAATTTTGTAAACACCTGTTCCTGTTTGTTTCCAAACTTTCTTCTTCTTTGACTTTTTCTTACAATTTATATTGATTACCGCATTCACATTATTGATAAAATCAAGAACACACAAATCATGATTAGCAGAAAGCATGCAACCATTACACTTAACACATTTTAGTTCAGAATTCGCATTAAGCCTGGAATGCTGCACATGAGCAGTTCCTTTAGATTCAACAACACAATCTTTATTTTTCAAACTAGATTTAACTTTCATAGGGTGGGCTTCTACTTTATTCTTCTGAGTACTACTTGGTGTTTGCCGAATCTTATCTTTCTTTATATTGCTTGAAGGCTATGATCCGCTAGCACTAGTAGACTGTTTTACTCCTGTAGAAGACAACATAGGTTTGTTAGAAACTAAGTTTGATGTAGAGGTTGTTTTTGTTATTGTGTTTCCTGAGGATATGACGGGCTTAGTAAATCTAACGCTTTTGTCCTTGTTCTTTGGGGTCACAACCACTAATTTTCCATCAGCATTGTTGATACTAGGGCAGGTGTTACTGATGTTTGTTAGCAACTCCTGTAAGTAGTTGAGCATAACCTACATGCGGCATTCCTAAAGGATTGAATCTATGTGGATATTTTGATTTAACATGTTCAACTAGATCCCTAAGAACGATAGTTTCTTCCTGAGTGTGCTTAATATAGGCAGAGTGAGCTGTCTGTTTATTCAACTATTTAGGGGTTATTGGTTCCACATCGATCTTAAGCATTTCTGGATCACTAGGGTGTTTTATAACGTTATTATCAACTATAGCTTTTCCTTTAAGTTTCCTTAAGTCATCCTCGAGAGCTGTAATTACTAAAACTTTTTCTTGAAGACTAGCATTTAAAATCATGTGGGGAATTTCCCACAACTTTAGATTGACTGTATTAATTAAATCATCACAATGTTCTTTTGATCGAATACGTGCTGGTTTAATCGAGTCATAAAGTTGTTTATAGGTCTGTTTCAAATGCTCATTTTTAGCAATAAACTTTGTCACCGTATGATCCAATTCCCAATGTTTATTGTTCAATCTCCTTCCAAGGAGTCCTGTTTAATCTTACATCCCCATTCCTTTGTCTCTACTTAGCAACTTTAAATTCGTCTTTCAACTTCTTTATGATCGTGTCTTTCTCTTGGTACTGAGCTTTCAATTCATTTAATTCAAACAATTGATCAAAACTTGGAGCACTTAGATTTGAGACAGGATTGTCCCTTTAAAAAATTTCTTGATTAAGTTGAGAATCAACTTCTAAAGAGATGCAATGTTTTTCAAGAGTGGTGAAGCTTTTGAACAGTTTATCATAAATCTCTTTTTCAATGAAACCCGTTTGAAGATCAGTCTCAAGTTGGAGACATTTTTCACATTCATGTACATTCACAGAAGCATTATTTACAGACGAATTCACAATTATATTCACAATATCTTTGCTCAACACTTGTTTCAAGAGTCGTTCATTTTCGTTCAAAACTTGATTCATTTTAACCTCAAATGTTTTGGACTCTAAACGATGTTGTTCTACAGCCTGTTCCATTTGATGAAAGACATTTTGGACTTCAGAAAGTTCATCAACCAAATATTGACCTATACTCTAATAATCATTTGATTTTTGGTATCATTCGTTTAACTTGGTTAGTTTACCTTGGTTGATTTGATTATTATTCTTGTATTAATTAAAATGGTTAAGGACTAATACCTTGGGGTATTAGCCATGTTTATGAAGATTTAAATGTTTGGTTTGTTTATATCGATTGCTTAATTTATCGTTGGTTGTTGATTATGTTTATCAATTCATACTTGTTTATGTGCTTAAGTATGCGACCCATCATTCAACTGGATGTAGAAATGCAAAATATATACCTAGCTAGATGTCAGGATGGCTCGCCATATCCGCAATTTATATATCTAGAATAATAGGATCACAAATATTGACCTATCTTTACCAATCGCTTAAGGGAATGAGTTGTTCTAGCAAGTGACCTAGTATAGCGTTCTTCTTCCTTTGGTAAAGACTCAGACAGTAGAATACTAGTATATAAAAAGCCGTTAAGCAATAAGTGGGTAAACTCTCCATGAGCTAGGGTTTAATAAGATCACCATTATTAAGCTCCTAAAATAGATTATAATTAGTAAATAGGATGATTTATGCGGATGCGATTATTTGTGACAGAATTCTACTTGTCTTGGTTTTAGGAAGAAGTACCGCCTAAATCTTAGAATGATATACCGCCTCGAAATAAGCACCCATTGCACTAAAATAAACAAACCCGCATTTTAATTGGATTAATCATGGTTAATACAGTTGATGTATCGTTGTGTGGTGTTAAATTATGATTCAAGTTTTAAATTTATATTTTACCGACTTAACAAAAAACAACACTGTAACGAGCAGTGTACCCGGTCGGTGGGAGTTTTATGGTAAGTAGGGTGTCAATCACTAAGAGCGAGGAACACTTTCAATTTATTAATACTTTGGTTTTTCTAATCTAAGTTAGTCTAATCTAAGCTAAACCTATGCTAAACCTATGTTAATCCTAAATCTAATGGATAAGGGGGTTTTTTCAGTCTAAGAGACTAGCACGGGTTTGGTGGTGACTAAAACCAATTTAAGACACTAAAACACATGCAAGCAAATTAACAAAAGATAAAAGAGCGGTTTAGCCAAATATAAAAAAACTGTATTAACCATTATTAATCTAACAGAACATTGGTTTGTTTATTAGTGCAATGATTACTTATCTCGAAGCGGCATATCATTCTTAAGACTTAGGCGTTACTTGTTCCTAAGACCTAGACACGTAGAATTCTGTCACAATTAAACGCATCCGCATAAAGCATCCTTTTTATTAATTATAATTCATCTAGAGGACGACACGGTGTATGTCGTACGAACCCTAGCTCATAGAGACTTTACCCACTTACTGCTTAACGGTAACTTGTATTAGGTGGTAGTCCACAATCCATTCTATACCAAAGAATCAGAACGTTATTAGTTAGTACTAAGCCACCACCTATGTCAGTCTAACTTGTCTAATCAAGGCAAGAGAGACGTTATTAGTGATCCTATTTGTTCCACCTATACGCATTACTATACGGAGAGCCATCCCGGTATCTAGACTACTTGGTCCGTATCACTAGATCCAGTTGAATGATAGGTCGCATACAAAAGCACGTAAATAAGTATCATGTGATAAACATTATCAATAATCAACGATAAATTAAGAAATCAAGATAAACAAATCAAACATTAAGATCTTCATAACAATGGCTAATACCCGAAGCTATTAGCCTTTAAACGTCATAATTAATAAAAGAGTAATGATTTAGCCAAGGTAAACTAACCGAGTTAACGAATGATACCAAAACTGAACGATTACAAGTGTATAAGAAATTACACGTTGTCTCCTATGGAATTAATTGCGTTGCTCGACCTAACCTGCTCTTTTTCTCCTCTGAAAATCGACTTTTATGGTTTAGGTATCGAGAATATGATTTTGCACACTTAAAACTCGTTTTTGAGTTTTCTATTTATAGCGTCTAAAGTCAGTTCGATACGGCGTATCTAATGTCTTGGATACGGCGTAATGGGGGTTTCTTAGAGTAGAGACCACGTTTGATATCTTCTAGAATATTTTATTCCCATATAGCTTGAATACGGCGTATTGTCTTTCCTGGATACGGCGTATTGGATCTTGTTTCCTTCGTGGTCTGGTGAGTGCAGGCACAGATACGCCGTATCTTCCTTGATGGATACGGCGTATTGGTTGTCATAATAGTAATCTTCAAAATATCTTCGTTTAAGCTCTAGAATGCGTGCCTTTTAGTCAATCTTAACCAAGTACTCCATAATTACTGCAATTCTCAAATATAAACGATTAAGTAACAACTTTTGGCAATAATTATATAAAATGGGTTAATTACATGGGATAAATGATGCTATAAAATAGACGTTATTTGATGTCATCAAATATCCCCCACTTGAATCCTACTTGTCCTCAAGTAGCCTTTAGAAGTTTATAAAATGTATCCCTAAGGATTTTTCCGTTTAAGCATTTATTTGATCTATTACAAGTACACAACCAAACACTTCACGAAATAGGAAGATGAAAACACTCAAATCACTCAACTTATCTATTGTAGGTAACATGTAACTAATTCGCTCAAAATTGCTCGGGTCATTATTAGCTTCGTATCATAGGCTTGGCAAGGATACACATCTCCACCACTAGAGCTAAGGAGTAACAAGTTTATAAAGGTAAAATGGATTTTTATTATAAGGCTTAGGGTTGATCATTCTACAATCTTTCACCAAAAGTACCACACCAACAAGGCAACTGAAGCACACATACATGGCCGTAACGACAGAATAGACATGTGTGCTCGATCACATCCTTATTCGAGTTTAACCAAGGGTTAGGATGAAGAATGATATAGGATAGGGATCTTCTAACTTTCACCAATAGTAATAAACCAACAAGGCAGTTGAGACATGCATACATGGCCGTAATGACGGAATAGATATACATGCTCGTACACATCCTCATTCGCGTAAAACCCACGGTTAATGATTAGGAAAGGGAATTAAATTGTTGTTAAATAAAAATTACGAAACAAATAGACTAGGTACAAGATATAAGTTGCTAGACACTTTTTCCTGACTGTTACCATGATAAAGACACAACTGTTTACAAATGTCTTGATCATTGATCAAAAACAACAACCTAAGTTGGCGTTCCCGTAACGGTCAACTTCCCAATCATCCCATACTTTACAAACTTTTACAAGACAAGTGACGATATCTACCACTTTATACAATACTCTACATCGTTGACTTATAAGACTTATCAACGAATAATCGATCCTTCTTATAATTCATTCGGTCTAAGCTCTTGCGATTATCTCCAAACTTTCCTTCTCTTTTTTGTTGTGATTTTTCTCATTTTTACGATTTTTTTTTCTATACTATACTACAAAAATTGGTGTAATTTCACCATCTTCACGATCATAATAACTCTGAATAATTCCTTCGGTAATTCTTCATTCTTCGAGCGTACCAATAATTGCGTTGGTAGAAATACATGAGTTTTGACTACTTTATACATTCCCATTTGCAATGTGCAAATTTCTTCCCAACTGTACCAAAGATAGAAAATTGACACAAGACTCGGGAAATACACACTTTACACTTTAAGCAACTAGCAACTGATAACTGGACATAATCTAATAGGGTAGGCTAAGGTGTAAATTTTAAAGGGAGTAACGAAACAGTATAGTTGGTTGTTAATTTCCATAAAAGGATGGGTCTATGGGTTTTTCTAGGGGTATCTTACTCTTAAGATGAGAGTAAACAATGGGTTTATACGGGGGTTAACTAACCAGTTGTAGTTAGTTAATAAAACAAATGTATAGGATGATTTTGTGGGTTGTAATCTTAAAAAAAACACAAAAACTAAGCAAATCACTCCATGGCTCTTGATACCAATTGTAGAATACTTGTAATCATTGATATATGAACCAAGAACTAGTGAGAGAAAGTGGAAAGAATGATGTATTTTCTAAAGAGAGAAAGTGAATAACATAGCATGCATTAAGAGAAATGTGAGAATACAACCAACCAACACCCTCTCCAAGGCATGGAGAGGGTATTTATACCACAATAGTGACCAGCCATGGGCCTTGGGAGGCTTTCCATGGGCCTTTGGGCCATATTAGCTTATGATACTAAACATTTACTAACTACGGGCTTTGACTTGCTAATATTTGTAGTGACCGATACTTTTCTAGTTTCTAACAATAATTAAAAAAGAATTAGAATGAGAAACTCCCCTGATATTTTGCTCGGTAGATTCTCCATGTTGAGTTTATGAGCAAGAATTTGTGTTGAACAACCGTCTTAAAGTTTTAAGACTCCAACACTTCCAGATTTCTAGATCGTAGATTCTCCACCAATATTGTTGATTTCTTTACTTTCAGTAAGGTCCTGTGCAAATTATAGGAAAAACGTGCATTCCTATCTTGGTACCTATGGTTAATTTAAACTAAACTGAATACTAAATACGGGTCATTCTATTGAATACGCCGTATCATATGCATGAATACGCCGTATTGACATAACTGACAATAGTGTTTTTAAAGTGCATAAAAATAAAGGGCTGATAACGTTCAGACAATCAATACGCCGTATGGTATAGAGAGGATACGCCGTATTGATGTCTGGGAAGACAGACTCCATAAAAATAAATAACAATCCGGATTGTCTTTTGGGAAGCACTTTTGTTTATAGCGAAGTCTTTAAGTTAAACTTTTCTTCATCTTTCATTCATTCAGCTCTTGTTACCATCCATCCTTCGTCCATCATGCGAAACATTTCTTGATATATGTGGATTGCTTCCTTGGTTGTATTCGTCAATTCATCATATTCATCTTCTTTAACAGCAGCATACTCTTTGTCATTTCCGAACGAATACTTGATCATCTCGAATCTTCTAATATTGCAAACCGGCAACACATGATCATCAAACAATTCACATCATTCCTTATCTTCATGTCCATTTTCATATTCTCTTTCTTCTTGATCATGGTCAACAATCTCATAGCTGTCCCATCTTCTCCAACCATTATTACTTGATTTATCATCTTCATTGATTAATCCTTCCAAGATAGCCATATTTCTTAAAGCTTCTTCTTTCAGTTCAATATCCTTCAAAGTTTTATACCATTCTAAATCTTGGTAATGGACCATTTTTCCTACTATGTAAGCTCCTGGCAAGTTTCCTCCATTACAATATCCATCTTCTTTCCAGCTATAGGTAGGCCACTCCGAATACCCACTTTTATAATTAAATGGTTTACAATAATGCATAACTGGAGCGGGTTCAGTCCATACTCCAGTGTCAGTCCATGGTTTTTCGTGTACCCATGGCACGTTCTCGTTCCATTCATAAATCCAATCATCCTTGTGTTCGTCATAAGTCTTGAATCCCTCAATGTCTTTAGTAAGGAGATCAGGATCTATCTTGAGTAGGTGATTGAACTCTTTAAATTTTTCGCACATCGGTGTTTCATAATCAAACAAGTTTGTTTCAATCTTAAAAATTTCATCGATTTCTTGTTCATCATCGTGATTAGTTTCCTCAAGATCGGAAGTTTCTTCACTTGTTGGCTCAATTTTGTCACTCCCCAACTTCCAATAGTCCCATAAAGCTCCTTTAGTGAATATACCCATAGTTTTGTAGTATACAAACTTTTAGGCCAACCAGTTTTTGAACTTGGGATTAGTAAGGTCCCACTTAATTATTGGGGTGTTAACTTTTCCAGTGCAAGAAGGCGGGTAATATTTTCCAAAAAAATTAGTAGTTAAATCGACCCAACTAGTAATTGATCCTTTAATTCCATCAAACCATCTCTTCGCATCTCCAACCAATGAGATTGAAAAAACAACAACTCTGAGTTTATCTTGATTAACATTGGGTAAATCGATTGGGTCAACAATTTTAAGGAAGTATTCGATATGCTCGACCGCGTCTTCCTCATGAGTTCCACTAAAAGCATTCTTGTGCAAATCATCAAGGAATTTTCCTTTCAGCTCATAAGCATTCTTTCCATTAACCGTAATACTTGTAATCCTTGAATAGTAATCTGCTTGGTCATTAGTCATGATCTTTCTCGTTGTTAATTTTTCTTCTTTGCCTGCCATCTCTTCTTCAATCAATTAGCTCTGATATGTATGACCTGTCACCAAGGTAAAAATATCAGCAGGATTTGCTCTAAAGAAAGATAGAAAAATTAAGCACGAAAATCAAACACGAAAATTCAGCTTCTGTTTCAGATGATCAATACGTTATATTCAATAGAAGTGAACATCGTATTAATTTGTTGAGAGATACGTTGTATTGGATAGAAATTTGGATACGCCGTATCCAATGGTAGTGGATACGCCGTATCGGTTTATCGGCCAGAACAGTGTATTAAGAAAAAACAATTAAACACGTAAACAATTAAACATACAGATATACAACTAAATATACAGAATATACAAATTATACACTAATCTAAATTACACTAATCCTAAGGGTTAGATCTAATCTAATCTAATGTTAAAAACCAAAATATCAAATAAAAATCAAGATTAATTCTCACTCCCCGGTAGCGGCGCCAAAAACTTGATGTGTCATTGTGTGGTGTTAAATTATGATTCAAGTTTTAAATTTATATTTTACCGACTTAACAAAAAACAACACTTTAACAGGCAGTGTACCCAGTCGGTGGGAGTTTCGTGGTAAGTAGGGTGTCGAACACTTGGAGCGAAGTTAAATCTTTCAATTTATTAATACTTTGGTTTTTCTAATCTAAGTTAGTCTAATCTATGCTAAACCTATGCTAAACTTATGTTAATACTAAATCTAATGGATAAGGGGGTTTTCAGCCTGAGAGACTGGCATAGGTTTTGTGGTGACTAAAACCAATTCAAGACACTAAAGCACACGCAAGCAAATTAACAGAAGATAAAGGAGCGGTCTAGCCAAATATAACCATTATTAATCCAATTAGAACGTTGATTTGCTTATTAGTGCAATGATTACTTATCTCTAGGTGGCATATCATTCTTAAGACTTAGGCGTTACTTCTTCCTAAGACCTGGACACATTGAATTCTGTCACAATTAAACGCATCCGCATAAAGCATCCTTATTTACTGATCATAATCTATTCATAATTCATCTAGAGGACGACACGGTATATGTCGTACGAACCCTAGCTCATAGAGACTTTACCCACTGACTGCTTAACGGTAACTTGTATTAGGTGGTAGTCCACAATCCATTCTATACCAAAGAATCAGAACATTATTAGTTAGTACTAAGCCACCACCTATGTCAGTCTAACTTTTCTGATCAAGGCAAGCATGGCGTTATTAGTGATCCAGTTAAATGATAGGTCGCATACAAAATCACGTAACAAGTATCATGTGATAAACATAATCAATAATCAATGATAAATTAAGAAATCGAGATAAACAAACCAAACATTAAGATCTTCACAACAGTGGCTAATACCTAAAGGTATTAGCCTTCAAACGTCACAATTAATACAAGAGTAATGATTTAGCCAAGGTAAACTAACCGAGTTAACGAATGGTACCAAAAACTGAATGATTACAAGAGTATAAGAAATTACACGTTGTCTCCTATGGAATTAATTGCGTTGCTCGACCTCTTCTGCTCTTTTCCTCCTCTGAAAATCAACTTTTATGGTTTAGGTATTGATAATATGATTTTGTACACTTAAAACTCATTTTTGAGTTTTCTATTTATAGCGTCTGAAGTCGGTTCGATACGACGTATCCAATGTCTTGGATACGGCGTATTGGGGGTTTCTTGGAGTAGGGACCACGTTTGATATCTTCTAGAATATTTTATTCCCATATAGCTTGAATACGGCGTATTGTCTTTCCTGGATACGGCGTATTGGATCTTGTTTCCTTCGTGGTCTGGTGAGTGCAGGCATAGATACGCCATATCTTCCTTGATGGATACGGCGTATTGGTTGTCAGAATAGTAATCTTCAAAATATCTTTGTTTAAGCTTCAGAATGCGTGCCTTTTAGTCAATCTTCACCAAGTACTCCATAATTACTGCAATTCTTAAATATAAACGATTAAGTAACAATTATTTGCAATAATTATACAAAATGGTTAATTACATATGATAAATGATGCTATAAAATAGACGTTATTTGATGTCATCAACAATTTTCTTATAATTGGCTAGACCGCTCTTTAATCTTTTGATTATCTTCTTGCGTATGTTATTGTGTTTTAATATAACACCCCGTGTTTTAGGGTCATTGTACGTCATCAATAAATTCACTATTTATTTTTAGTATTGTACGCGTTTGCTTTTAATTGTAAAAGTTAAGTTAAATCGCATAAGCTAAAAATTATCGTTCAATGTAAACGGGCATCAAACAATTAAATGCTTACATCAAGCAAGTGTTAAGTAATTATTTTGAGGATAATTATTAACTTTATTTATTTTATTTTTATTGGTTGCGTAAAGTGTTTACGTTTCGCGATAAAATACGTTTAGGTATACCCGGAACCACCAAAACTTTTCTACGCTTCAACAAATACCCACGATTATACCCAATACTCAAAAATTACAAAAATATATCATACATATACATGTAAAACCGGATATGGGTAGAAAGATACATAGAGTTTATCTTAGAAAACACAATTCCTAAATTTCATGGGATGTTCTCTACTTTTAGGAACCATGGCTTATTTTCTTACTAGCTCCAATAGTGTCTTGACCATAAGTCTTCCATAAGACCCTCATTTGTGTCTAAAGACTTACTATGCCACATTTGACTAGTCCTTATGATACATATACTAGCAACTAGCAAGAAGTAAACATACATTCTCATTTTACAAAGGAAAACTTCACTCTTTCTCCCTTTTTCTCCCTAAAACCCACGGCCAAACCCAAAGCCATACCAAATCCATACCAAAATTTAATTACAACACTTACACACATTCCTACAACATATCTAAGATATTCCAAGGAAGTTTAAAGGATTGGTTTAAGCATTTACAAGGGTTAAGCAAGGAAAAGGAAGATTAGGGTTACACTTGGTTTCTAGGGTTTTCAAGTTGTGCAAGCTTTGGGTTATCATCTAAACTAGGGTTTAGATATTGTGGTTCATCATATTACATCACACTAAGGTTACCTAAAACTCTTAATAACTTTACATTTATCATTTTATGTATATATAAGTTCTATGTAGCAAATCACCATTTAGGATGCTTAACAACATGTAAAATGGATTTTTTTACTTATGATCATGGTATGTTTTACTTTGTCATATGATAAATGAATGTTATGGATCATGTTATAAAACAAGTATATACACTAAATAAGTGTTGGTTAGGTTGTATGAAGTATATATAAGTAAAAGTATAAAAAGTTACTTATGAAAGATCATGGTTAAATAAGAGTGTACACATTTGGATCTTGTGATTCTTGGACAATATATGGACTAATCATGGACTTAAGGACCCTAGAAATGTAAGACATGTGATAATGAGTGTTGTAATGGACTTGTGACAAGGTGGTTAAGCTTAAAAGTACAAAAACTAATTTTTAACATGTTTTTATGAAAAACCTCAAAACATTCTGTTAGATTCGAAATTTAAAGTATACTTATTATGTTTTTATAAAATACTACATCTCATGACGATTCCAAAAAGGTAAGAGACTCGAAAAATGGATTAATAACAAAGAAGATACGTAGTTTACGAGTTCTACGTTAATAAACGGGTTTATAAAAGGAATTTTATAAAAACAAGATACAAAATACTTCTAATATGTATAAATGGTTACTTTCATCATATAGTACATATTTTTAGGATTCCAAAACAATAAGAATCGTAATTTTTCAATCAATAACGAAGGAGTTATGAATTTCGCGAGTTTACGTTAATAAATACTTTTATAAAAGTTACTATTCAACTCAGTAAATAACATTTTTAAAACATCATTTATATGATAGAACTTTTAATTATGAAGACGTGCTCGAAAGAATAGCTAAAAATAGAGCTATAACGAATAAAACACGACATTTACGAGTTTACAATAACTAAGTTTATATAAATAATTTTATAAACTGTCATGAACAGTAAAAAGTACTGTTCACAAGTAGGTCCAAAATATGAAAATATCATATTTTGACAACTCGTCTTAATACGAAAACGTGGACATAAGAAACGTAAGAAACGGGCTTAAAACGATAAAATTATGCATTATTTTCTACTTATGCACTATTTCCTGACGTGAATAGTGTTGGTTCATTTTTAATAAAAAAATTTGCGAAACATTTTAGAATCACTTAAATAATATTTATACTTAGTTTAAACTTTATAAATATTATTTTACAAAGGCGATTGAACTGTTTAACGATTATACGAGTTCAAATACACGGATAATATTTAGCAAATGCAATTTAAATATTATTTCACAAACACAATTAGATGGTGATGTAGCTATATAGAATTATATATGGTTGTAGTTATTCAAAGTACTTAGTACTCATACGACCTATGATTAATTAGGTTGCACTCGGGCGTATTTGTGACGCATTTTTCACGCATTTGATTTACATTGTTAGACTCATCCACTCGAGGTGAGTTCATAGCCCCACGTTTTACATTTTACAATGATTTATAAGTTTTGGGGTGAGAACATGCTTTGTTTTACAATTGGACGCAAGTAACTTTGAAATACTTACTGTTTTGGATATTGCATACCATGCAATACTTACTGTTTTGGATATTGTATACCATGCAATACTTACTATTTTGGATATTGTATACCATGCAATACTTACTGTTTTGGATATTGTATACCATGCAATACTTACTGTTTTGGATATTGTATACCATGCAATACTTACTGTTTTGGATATTGTATACCATGCAATACTTACTGTTTTGAATATTGTATACCATGCAATACTTACTGTTTTGGATATTGTATACCATGCAATACACACTCTAAACAATTGCGGTCCTACACTCATACATTTTACAAACCTATGAATTCACCAACATTATTGTTGACGTTTTAAAGCATGTTTTTCAGGGGATCAATAAGGCACGAGGTGCAAGGGATACATTGGTGGTCATGTTTTGGGATGTCATGCATTAAAGATTTGGTCGCATTACTTTTGTATAATTGTTATGGGCTGGAAATCTTGGTATTTTGAACAAGTGAACAAGTGAAGCTTCGAGCTTTTGTAACAAATAATTTGCCAAATCCAATGTATCAGTTTTAAACGACTTTTAATGGTCGTTCTGTATATATCTTGTGCTATTGATCTATGAAGTAACACTCCCAAACCCATATTCCGCTGCGACCCATTTTGGGGGTGTTACAGATTGGTAATCAGAGCCAAGGTTATAGAGAACCAGGTCAAATGTTTTGCTGGACTATAACCGTTTTCAAACATTGCATTCATACAAAGGGGTTTTCACGGGACACACATACACTAGTTGTTTGCATTAGTTGGTCTTACTAGATGCTTACATGATTCATATACGTGTTCATATTATAGTACGTACATTACTATAAGGGCCTTACATATATATGCAAAGATGAGTTTGCATTCTTTCGCATACTCTACAATTATTTATATAAGGGTTATTTATATAAATATTGGAACATTTCTTTAGGCGAGGTAGTACTATAAGCTTGTAGGTCCTAAACGCTACCTAAACATTAAGCTATCAGATATGATATCTTACCATCATTCAATTTATGCCAGGAGTGCATATTCATATTTACCATACATCATCTCACAACACTCTATTTTCGGAGCACGACGAAGATAACTAAACTAATCTAATCTTATTACTCTTCTGATTTTAAAGATAATGCCTCCATGGAAAGCACCGAGAACTAGAACCACACCAGCCACAACAACCAACACCACATCTGTCACTAATGCCCAGCTTCAGGCAATGATTGACCAAGGCGTTACTGCCGCTTTGGCAGCACGTGATGCTAACAGAAGCACGAATGGCGAAGACAGCCATAATTCGGGAACGGGTGTCAGAAGGACTGAACGCGTTGCTCGAGAGTGCACTTACCAAGACTTCATGAAGTGCCAACCCCTATTTTTCAAAGGCACTGAAGGAGTTGTCAAATTAACCCAGTGGTTTGAACGGATGGAAACTGTGTTTCGCATAAGCAATTGCACTGTGGAAAACCAAATCAAGTTTTCCACATGTACTCTTCTTGGAGTTGCTCTAACGTGGTGGAACTCACACGTTAGGACTGTTGGTCACGACGTTGCATATGCAATGACTTGGACTGACCTGAAAAAGAAGATGACAGACAAGTACTGCCCGAGGAGCGAGATTAAGAAACTCGAGGTCGAGTTGTGGAATTTGAAAGTAAAAGGTACTGATGTACTAGGATACAATCAACGTTTCCAGGAACTGGCATTGTTGTGTGTCAGGATGTTTTCTGAGGAGTCTGATAGGATTGAGAAATATGTCGGTGGTCTGCCCGACATGATTCACGGGAAGTGTTATGGCATCAAGGCTGAAAACAATGCAGGATGCTATTGAAATGGCAACTAAACTGATGGACAAAAAGATCAGCACTCTTGCTGAACGTCAAGCTAAGAATAAGAGGAAAACTTGAATAAACAACAACCAGGCTCAACAGACAATCCTCCAAGAGACAAATGTGGCTCAAGCTTACGCCGCTGTGATTTGGGAGAAAGGAAGGAGTTATGCTTGAACTCTTCCATTGTGCAACAAGTGCAAGCTGCACCACAATGGGCCATGTACTGTAAAGTGCGGGAATTGCAAGAAGATTGGCCACATGACCCAGGATTGTAGAAATCCTGCTGCCGCTAGGAATCAAAGAACCCTCACTTGCTATGAATGTGGGAATCCAAGGGCACTACAGAGAGAATTGCCGGGAATGCTATAAAAATGAACCAAACCATAGAAACTATAGCTGAAGTGTACTGGAGCACACGTAATTGATGTGCAATGAATGTAGGAGGAGGAGAAGCCGAGTCAAGGACCTAACGAACAAGAGGACGAATATCAGTGATTAGACCTACATTCCTTTAAGAAGTCTCATTGTATTTCTCCTAAGTTTCCGTTTGTGATTGTATGAATAATATCAAATTATCTATCAACTCAATGTATTTTTGTCAGTTACTTTAAATCTCACATTATTTAAATAAGCCCCTACCACAAATATCATGAGAATCATGACGTTATTTTGACGAAAATGAGCAATGCAGTCGTTAGTCCTCAATATACATGCCTGATCAATCTATTGTATATTCAGAAGGACCGATGCCATGCTGAGAGTAGTACACCTTAAAACTTCTTGTCAATACAATTTCCTATTATATTCAAAAAAATATAATCTACGAGCGATTCATAAAATGAATCTATCACAAGGAGAACCAAACTAACCTATCATAACAACGAAAGTAGAATCGACACCATCTTACAATAAAGTCGACGTCATCTTATACCAAATCTTAAGCCAAGAAACCGAGACACATCACTAAGTCACCCTAGGATAATTCGCTATCAAATTTGCTCGCCAAAAGAGTTACACCAATGTGAGACGTAAGCCTTTAGAATTTCAAGTTGACAACAGAGTTATGTTTAAGGTATCACCTTAGAAAAGAGAAGTATGCTTTGGCAAAACTGGGGAAGCTAAACCCCAAGTATGTTGGACCATCCAAGGTGATGGAAAAGGTTAGATCTGTTGCTTACAAGCTTAAGTTTCCTCAAGAGCTGAGCAAGGTTCACAATATGTTTCACGTATCCAACTTAAAGAAGTGTTATTCCAACAAACCATTTGTCGTTCCGTTGGAGGGACTCCACATTGATGACAAGCTTCATTTGTCGAGGAACCAGTAGAAATCATAGATCGTGACATTAAATGATTGAAACAGAGTCGTATCCCAATTGTCAAGGTTCAATGGAACTTTAGGCGAGGCCTTAAGTTTACATTGGAACGCGAGGATCAATTTTGAAAGAAATATTCACATCTCTTCACAAAGACCGCACCAGCGTCAAGTGCCACGTCTTAAGCGTTGAGGACAAGGCTCACTTAACAGGGGGAGACTATAACACCTCGTGTTTTAGGGTCATTGTACGTCGTCAATAAATTCACTATTTATTTTTAGTATTGTACGCGTTTGCTTTTAATCGTAAAAGTTAAGTTAAATCGCATAAGCTAAAAATCATCGTTCAATGTAAACGGGCATCAAACAATTAAATGTTTACATCAAGCAAGTGTTAAGTAATTATTTTGAGGATAATTATTAACTTTGTTCATTTTATTTTTATTGGTTGCGTAAAGTGTTTACGTTTCACGATAAAATACGTTAGGAATTCCCGGAACCACCAAAACTTTTCTACACTTCAAAAAATACCCACGATTATACCCAATACTCAAAAATTACAAAAATATATCATACATATACATCTATAACCGGATTTGTTGGAGAAAAATCAAGAAATATCATAAAACTTCCAAGTTGCTATGTACTTGCAACAACTAATAAAAGTTTATGTCTTCCATGACCATAAGTCTTCCATAAGACCCTCCTATTGTCCCAAGACTTTCTATGCACTCTTTGACTAGTCTCAAAGGTATAAAATTCATTAGCTTGGTTCATATCACACACACACTCTCATTTCATAAGGTGAAAACACAAAAACTCTCTCATTTCCCTCTCCATAGCCCACGGCTCAAAACCCTTTATACAAACCATCCATATAAAATTTAATTACAACATTTACATACATTCCTACTTCATTTCTAAGATGACATAAGGTGTTTAGAAGGATTGGGTTAAGCATTTACAAGTGTTTAAGCAAAGAAGGTTCCATATTAGGGTTTCATTTGGTTTAGGGTTTTCAAGTGTTATAATCTTGGGTTTGGTTGCTAAACAAGGGTTTTGCTCTTGTTGTTCATCACCACACATCACACTAAGGTTACCTAAAACTCTTAATAACATATACCAATATATCATTTTATGTTAAATATAATTTCTATAAAGCAAATCCTCCGAAATAGTGATGCTTAACAACATGTAAAATGGATTTTTACTAATGATGATGGTATGTTTTACTTTGTCATATGATAAATGAATGTTATGGATCATGTTATAAAACAAGTATATACACTAAATAAGTGTTGGTTAGGTTGTATGAAGTATATATAAGTACACAGTATAAAAAGTTACTTATGAAAGATCATGGTTAAATAAGAGTGTACAACATTTGGATCTTGTGATTCTTGGACAATATATGGACAAAACAAAGGACATTAATGAACCCTCGAAATGTAACCAATGTTATTAATGAAGTGTTGTAATGGACTTGTGACAAGGTGGTTAGAGCGTTAAACGTACAAAAACCAATTTTATAACCTGATTTTATGAAAAACCTCAAACATTCTTTAGATTCGAAATTTAAAGTAGACTTATTATGTATTTATAAATACACATTCTCCATACATTCCACAAAGGTACAGAGACTCCGAAAAAAATAATGGATTAATACCAAAGCAGATACTAGTTTACGAGTTCTACGTTAAAAACGGGGTTTATAAAAGGAATTTAAATAAAAACAAGATACAAAAAAACTTTCTAATAATGTATAAATGGTTACTTTCATCAGATAGTACATATTTTTAGGATTCCAAAACAATAAGAATCGTAATTTTTCAATCAATAACGAAGGAGTTATGAATTTCGCGAGTTTACGTTAATAAATACTTTTATAAAAGTTACTGTTCAACTCAGTAAATAACATTTTGAAAACATCATTTATATGATAGAACTTTTAATTATGAAGACGTGCTCGAAGATAGCTAAAAATAGAGCTATAAACGAATAAAACACGACATTTTACTAGTTTACAAATAACTAAGTTTTATATAAATAGTTTAATAAACTGTCATGAAATAACAAATTACAGTTTCACAAGTAGGTTCCCAAAATATGAAAATAACATATTTTGACAACTCGTCTTAATACGAAAACGTGGACATAAGAAACGTAAGAAACGGGCTTAAAACGAGAAAATTATGCACTATTTCTTACTTATGCACTATTTCCTGACGTGAATAGTGTTGGTTCGTTTTTAATAAAAAAATTTGCGAAACATTTTAGAATCACTTAAATAATATTTATACTTAGTTTAAACATTATAAATATTATTTTACAAAGGCGATTGAACTGTTTAACGATTATACGAGTTCAAATACACGGATAATATTTAGCAAATGCAATTTAAATATTATTTACAAAACACAATTAGATGTAGTAGCTATATAGAATATATTATGATTGTATTATTCAAAGTACTTATACTCATAACACTTATAATCCGATTAGGTTTGCATTTCGGAGCGTAACCTGTGAGGCGCATTTTCATGTTGTGATATTACATTGTTAAACTCATCCCTCGAGTGAGTTTCATAGCCCCAAGCGTTTTATATTTTTATAAATGATTTATAAGTTTTGGGATGAGAACAGCTTTGTTTTACAATATATCGCAAGTAACTTTGAAATACTTACTATTATATGATATTTCATACCATGCAATACTACTGATTTGGTTATTATATACCGATGCAATACTTAATGTTTTGGAATATTGTATATCATTGCAATACTTACGTTTTGGATATTGTATATCACCAATACTTACTGTTTTGAATATTGTATACCATGCAATACTTTACTGTTTTGGATATGTATACATTCAAAACACACTCTAAACAATTGCGGTCCTACACTCATACATTTTACAAACCTATGAATTCACCAACATATTTGTTGACGTTTTAAAGCATGTTTTTAGGATCAATAAGGCACGAGGTGCAAGGGATACATTGGTGGTCATGTTTTGGGATGTCATGCATTAAAGATTTGGTCGCATTACTTTTGTATAATTGTTAGGGCTGAAATCAGGTATTTTGCACAATGCAACAAGGTAAGCAATCGAGCTTTTGTAACAAATAATTTGCTAAATCCAATGTATCGGTTTTGAAAAACAACAATTTAATGCCGTTCTGTAGTAACTTGTGCATTAATGCTAGAAGGTAACACTCCCAAACCCATACTCCGCTGCGACCCATTTTGAGGGTGTTACATATTAGGTAATCAGAGCCAGGATGTAAGAACCAGTCAAACTGTTTTGCTGGACTATAACCGTTATTTAAACATTTACATTTCATACAAAGGGGTTTTCACGGGACACACATACACTAGTTGTTTGCATTAGTTGGTCTTACTAGATGCTTACATGATTCATATACGTGTTCATATTATAGTACGTACATTACTATAAGGGCCCTTACATATATATGCAATATGAGTTTGCATTCGTTCGTAATACTCTACAATTATTTATATATATAAAGGGTTATTTATAATAAATATTGGAACATTCTTTAGGCATGTTAGTACTATAAGCTTGTAGGTCTAAACGCTACCAAACATAAGCAATACAGATATGTATACTTACCATCATTCGATTATGTGCCAGGAGTGCATATTCATAATTACCATACATCCATCCTCATACAACACGACTTATTTCGGAGCACGACGAAGATAACTAAACTAATCTAATCTTATTACTCTTCTGATTTTGAAGATAATGCCTCCAAGGAAAGCACCCAGAACCAGAACCACACCAGCCACAACAACCAACACCATAAAAAAACATCTGTCACTAAGCCCAACTTCAGGCAAAGATTGGACCAAGGCGTTTACTGCCGCTATTGCAGCACGTGATGCAGAACAGAAGCACGAATTTGGCGAAGACATATATAATTCGGGTAACGGGTTCAAAAGGACTGACGCGTTGCTCAGGGAAGCACTTAACCAAGACTTCATGAAGGTGTGCCCAACCCTTATTTTCAAAGGCAGAGTGGAAAGAGATGAAGTAATTAAACCCAGTGGTTTATGAATAGATGGAAACTGTGTTTCACATAAGCAATTGCACTGTGGAAAACCAAATCAAGTTTTCCACATGTACTCTTCTTGGAGTTCTCTTACAGTGTGGAAACGCTACGTTAGGGACTGTGGTCATACATTGCATATAAATAACTTGGACTTACCAGAAAAAGAAGATGACAGACAATGTACTACGATACTAACTATAGGCCGAGGACGAGATTGAAGAAACTCGCGGCGATAGCGAATTTGAAGTAAAAGGTACTAATGTACTAGGCTACAATCAACGTTTCCAGGAACTGGCATTGTTGTGTGTCAGGATGTTTCCTAGGATCTGGAAAGACTTGAGAAATATGTCGGTGTACTGGCCGACATGATTCACGAATGTATGGCATCAAGGCCGAAAACAATCATAGATGCTATTGAAATGGCAACTGAACTGATGGACAAAAGATCAGCACTCTTGTTGAACGTCAAGCTGAGAATAAGAGAAAACTTGATAACAACAACCAAGCTCAACAACAATATCCTAAGAGACAAAATGTGGCTCAAGCTACGCCGCTGGGACTGGTGAGAAGAAGAGTTTTGCTGGAACTCTTCATCGTGTAACAGTGCAAGCTGCACCATAATGAGCCATGTACTGTAAAGTGCAAGAATTGCAAGAAGGTTGGCCATATGACCTAGGATTGTAGAAATCCTACTGCCGCTAGGAATCAAAGAACCCTCACTTGATATGAATGTAGGAATCCAGGGCACGATAAGAGTGATTGCCTAGAGCTAAAGAACCAGAACCATGGAAACCAGGCTGAAGGTATTGGCGCACGTGGATTGGTGCATGCCTTAGGAGGAGGAGAAGCTGATCAAGACCTTAACGCCATGAGACAATCAAGAGCTGAAGCTCAGATTCCTTAAGAATTCCTTGTTGTATTTCCTCTTAAGTTACCGTTGTGATGTATGAATGATTTCAAATATCTCTTATCAATTCAATGTATATGTCAAGTTTACTTTAATTCTCTACTTATTTATATAAGCCAGTAACTCCACAGAATATCATGAAGTCATATCTATTTTGACGAAGATGAGCATGGCATCGTTAATCCTCAATTATACATGGACGTGATCAAACTATGTATAATTCAGAAGGACCATGACCATCGCTGAGAGTAGTCACCCTAAAAACCATCTTGTCAAGAAATAATTACCTATATTATTTCAGTTCTGACGTGCGTATTCATAAAACGTATCTATCACAACAGGAACCAACTAACAATCATAATAACTAATCATAATCTACACCATCTTACAATAAAGTCGACGTCATCTTATATAAAATCCTAAGCCAAGAAACCGAGACACATCACTAAGTCACCCTAGGATAATTCACAATCAAATTTGCTCGCCAAAAGAGTTACGCTGATGTGAGACGTAAGCCTTTAGAATTTCAAGTTGACAACAGAGTTATGTTTAAGGTATCACCTTAGAATAAAGAGAAGTTATGCTTTTGCAAAACTGGGGAAACTAAGAACCCCAAGTAGGGACTTCAAATGGAAATCGGTTAGATCTGTATGCTTACAAGCTATTAAGATTATCCTCAAGAGCTGAGCAAGTTTCACAATATTTTCACACAAGTATCCAACTTAAAGAAAGTGTTTTATTCCAACAAACCATTTGTCGTCCCATTGGAGGGACTCTACATTGATGACAAGCTTCATTTATCGAGGAACCAGTAGAAATCATGGATCGTGACATTAAATGATTGAAACAAAGCCATATCCTAATTGTCAAGGTTCAATGGAACTCTAGGCGAGGCCCTGAGTTTACATAGGAACGCGAGGATCAATTTCGAAAGAAATATCCACATCTCTTCACAAAGACCGCACCGGTGTCAAGTGTCACGTCTTAAGCGTTGAGGACAAGGCTCACAGTAACAGGTAGTACTATAACACCCCGTGTTTTAGGGTCATTGTACGTCGTCAATAAATTCACTATTTATTTTTAGTATTGTATGCGTTTGCTTTTAATCGTAAAAGTTAAGTTAAATCGCATAAGCTAAAACTTATCGTTCAATATAAACGGGCATCAAACAATTAAATGTTTACATCAAGCAAGTGTTAAGTAATTATTTTGAGTATAATTATTAACTTTGTTCATTTTATTTTTATTGGTTCGTTAATAGGTGTGGGTGGTTTTACGTTTTCACGATTAAATCCGTTAGGAATTCCCCTGAACCCAACAAAACTTTCTACACTTCAAAAATAGCCACGATTAACCCCCATACTCAAAAATTTACAAAAATATATCATACAAATACAAGCTATAACCGGATTTGTTGAGTAAAAATCAAGAATATCATAAAAACTTCCAATTGCATGTACGTGCAACAACTAATAAATGTTTATGTCTTCCATGACCATAATCTTAGGGGGGGGGGTGGTGGGGGGGGGGGGGAGGGGGGGGGGTATTAAACCCTCCTATTGTCCCAAGACTTTCTATGCACTCTTTGACTAGTCTCAAAGGTATAAAATTCATTAGCTTGGTTCATATCACACACACACTCTCATTTCATAAGGTGAAAACACAAAAACTCTCTCATTTCCTCCCACACTCTCCATAGCCCACACTGCCAAAACTCCATTATACATAAACCATCCATATAAAATTTAATTACAACATTTACATACATTCCTACTTCATTTCTAAGATGACATAAGGTGTTTAGAAGGATTGGGTTAAGCATTTACAAGTGTTTAAGCAAAGAAGGTTCCATATTAGGGTTTCATTTGGTTTAGGGTTTTCAAGTGTTATAATCTTGGGTTTGGTTGCTAAACAAGGGTTTTGCTCTTGTTGTTCATCACCACACATCACACTAAAGTTACCTAAAACTCTTAATAACTTCACATTTATCATTTTATGTATATATAAGTTCTATGTAGCAAATCACCATTTAGGATGCTTAACAACATGTAAAATGGATTTTTACTAATGATGATGGTATGTTTTACTTTGTCATATGATAAATGAATGTTATGGATCATGTTATAAAACAAGTATATACACTAAATAAGTGTTGGTTAGGTTGTATAAAGTATATATAAGTACAAGTATAAAAAGTTACTTATGAAAGATCATGGTTAAATATGAGTGTACACATTTAGATCTTGTGATTCTTGGATAATATATGGACTAATCATGGACTTAAGGACCCTAGTAATGTAAGACATGTGATAATGAGTGTTGTAATGGACTTGTGACAAGGCGGTTAAGCTTAAAAGTACAAAAACTAATTTTTAACATGTTTTTATGAAAAACCTTAAAACATTCTGTTAGAATTCGAAATTTAAAGTATACTTATTATATTTTTATAAAATACTACATCTCATGACTATTCCAAAAAGGTAAGAAACTCGAAAAATGGATTAATAACGAAGAAGACGAGTTTGTAACGATCAATACTGTTAATAAACGGTTATAAAAGAAATTTTATAAAAACAAGATACAAAATACGTCTGATTAGTATAAATGGTTACATTCATTAGATATGCATATTTTTAAGGATTCCAAACAATAAAATACGAATTTTTCAATCAATAACGAAGGAGTTATGAATTTCGCGAGTTTACGTTAATAAATACTTTTATAAAACTATTTTTATAAAAGTTACTGTTCACCTCAGTAAATAACATTTTTAAAACATCATTTATATGATATAACTTTTAATTACGAAGACGTGCTCGAAAGAATCGCTAAAAATGGAGCTATAACGAATAAAACACGACATTTACGAGTTTACAATAACTTAGTAGTAAAAAGTATTGTTCACCAGTAGGTCCAAAATATGAAAATGTCATATTTTGACAACTCGTTTTAATACGAAAACGTGGACATAAGAAACGTAAGAAACGGGCTTAAAACGAGAAAGTTACGCACTATTTTATAACTTGTGCACTATTTCCTGAGGTGAATAGTGTTGGTTCGTTTTTAATAAAAAAATTTGCGAAACATTTTAGAATCACTTAATGATATTTATACTTAGTTTAAACTTTATAAATATTATTTTACAAAGGCGATTGAACTGTTTAACGGTTATACGAGTTCAAATACACATATAATATTTAGAAAATGCAATTTAAATATTATTTCACAAACACAATTAGATGGTGATGTAGCTATATAGAATTATATATGGTAGTAGTTATTCAAAGTACTTAGTGCTCATATGACCTATAATTAATTAGGTTGCATTCAGGCGTATTTGCGACGCATTTTTCACGCATTTGATTTACGTTGTTAACTCATTCACTCGAGGTGAGTTCATAGCCCTACGTTTTACATTTTATAATGATTTATAAGTTTTGGGGTGAGAACATGATTTGTTTTATAATTGGACGCAAGTGAACATTTTATATTTAAATTGATTATGTGTTTGCCTAATTAGCGATAACCCAATGTGCCCACTATCATGAACTGTAAATCACTTTGAGGGTGAGCGCGAATGTTATAAATAGATCTATTTAGGGGTGACGTCCCTGTTCGGGTGATTAGCTATCTCTGGTGTCGAAACTACTGAGCCAACGAACGTATACCATGTCGGATTTGGGATGTTTGTGGTTAGAACATCATCATGGGCAATGTAGGCAATTTATATT
>BQNB010034673.1:0-48737 GCA_026074375.1 Tanacetum coccineum
ATTGACTAACTACGGGCTTTGACTAGTTAATATTAGAAGTGACCGAGACTTTTCTTGTTCCTAACATAGTTGATAAATTTTCAATTAATTTAAGACGTATCGTATTTAAATATCATAATGGATTCGAGTTTATCAAAAGGAAAATTCAAATTGTTTTTTCACTTTGCAAAAAAACTCAAATCTTAATGGATCGCAGTAATTCACATATTCTTTTCATTTTTCACTGTGCAGAAAAAAACTACAAACTCAAATCTTAATGGATTCGAGTTTATCCAAACGAAAATTCAAATTGTGTATTGTTAATGGTGATCGACACTCTAACGTTCTTTTATCTAAAAAGATCAGTTATAGTAATTTTAGGCGATACGTTGTTAATAAGTTTGCTCTTGATAATAGTGGGGTTATACGTTTATCATATCGTCTACTATCTGGCGACCAAGTTTACGATATCAATGATGACGAAGAATTGAGCTAATTTATAAATTTCATACTAACTACAAATAATGATCAAATGAAATTGAACGTTGATCGTTTTCGTCAAACACCATATGTTGATCCTTATCATAATATTTAATATTAGCAAGAATTTTAAAACGGCTACGAACGAAAACTTTTGCATCATAAGTCTACAAAAAAAATATTCACTAAAAAAATTGCAAATGTAACAAATAACAACATATACAAAAATATACAAATAACAAATAACAACTTATACACCAATAAGTTACACAATCAACTAAAATTTACACATAAAACAAAATGAGGCGCATGTGTGTAATTAAACTCGCTCAAGTAGTGTCATAAATTGAAGAAAAAGACTTACTAGGTGCGTTTTCCAATTAATAAAATTACAAATGTTTTGGAAATACGACTTCCACCAAACAACAAAATAAGGTGCGTTTTATATCTGGTTCTAATGTAAACACGAGCCACTAGTGTTATATATTTAAGAAAAACCCATGGTAGGCGCGTTTCCCACTTAATGACCGAAATTAGACGAATGTTTTTTACTTCGTTTAGTATTTACTAAGTTAACTTGTGGTAGAAATTGTTATGTAACAAATACATTTCATAATGAATTTAACAACATATACACCATTACGTTACACAATCAAATTGCAAGAAAAAGGCAATTTGATTTCCTTAATAATCTCTACTGAATTTATGTGTTTGCATCTAGTACATTGCAAGATAAATGCCATTTAATTTATTATAATCAAACATCTGTCAATTTCTTAAACAAATACTACTACATTGCTATGCATCTCGTACAAAAGTCAAATTGATTTCCTTAATAATATCTACCAATTTCCTAAGCAAACATCTTATTAACCTAAATTTATTATAACACGTCTTAGCAAAAGTAAAAAACATCAAAACATAAGCACTTTGATCGAATTGAAAGTTTTACTAAATAAATGCCATTTAATAACTTTGCTCGAATTTATTTGTAGGAAAAAAATAAAGAAAATACATACCGGAGAAAAGGGTAGATCCGCAAAATTGACAATACTTGACACCTAACCTGACAAAACAACAAGATATGAGACCGATAATAGTAATAGCGCGCCACAAAGATTATACGGGGCAACGAAACATCCGACACTTTTCATTCAGCGCATCAAAAAGCTATATAATTACTTAAGGCCCGTCATTTTTAATTAATAAAAATGAGTTATTGTGTTGCTTTTACGTGTATTTGTTTTTGGTTTATAGATAAGGTAAGAAATGAGTGGTTGGATGCATTAAAGTAGTATTTAATGTATTGTAATTACACTCAAAAAGTTTACTTTCATCATAACATTTGATGTGGCTCATTAAGAGCGACTCAACACTGCTATTATTCAATGATGTATGAAATAAATGCTATCTATTAATATAGGATGTGTATGGAATAAATGAACACTGTCAAGACGCATGGAGGCGCGAAGTTAAACTAGAACGCGCCAGGCTATTTTCGCAAGATGTCGAAAAGGAATTCATTTTGGTAAATGAGTTATGAAATGAGTTCATTTTGATAATTAGGTTAAAAATCAAAGCGAGTCAAGCTCTCAAGCTTCTCTTTACATTAATTTGAACACGCGATACCCGTTGAGCCACTAGGACTCATTTCCATATATCTTTTCAACATATACACGCCTAAATATAAACCACCGTATATAAAGTAGTGAGAATTTCATATATACCCAAAACAAACTTCATAATTCTATATTTACCCGAATGATAAGTTTTCAATGAATATGTACAATACTTTTAAAACATGTGTTAGAGAAATATGAAATTATCACATTTGTTTTGGATATATATGGAATTGCCCGTAAAGAAACCCATCAGGCCATCATCCATCAAACAAACACTAAATCTCACAAACACACTTCACACACTAACAAGTTACCAATCATTAAATCAACCATGGTGAAGGTACGGATGAACACCGCTGACGTGGCAGCCGAAGTCAAATGCTTACGTAGCTTAATCGAAATGCGTTGTTCCGAAGTCTACGATCTTTCGCCCAAGGTCAATTTAAACCCTAATTTTTTTATAAATTAAATCATATAAGGTGTTTGTTTTTTTATTTATAAAAATGATGATAATAAATTAATAATGATGATGAATTGATGTGTTGCAGATGTATGTGTTTAAATTGATGAATAGCAATGGAGTAACTTGGAAAGTGTAGGCATAATCTTTGTGAAAAACTTTTGGTCCGGACTCCAGATATTTGATCATGTTTTTTTTGGTAAAGGGAAATTACCCCGGTAAAATATATAATCACATCAAAACGGGATTAGTACAAAGGAATGTGGATGAAGAACCACATTAACCTCAAGCAATGCTTGAAACGCCCACTAAAAAAACACGAATGTGACAGGCCACAAACGATATCTAACTCTAACAAACCTACCACACGAAAAGGAAAGAACCATTCAAAGCACATCTCACTCCCTGTAACCAGCCCTTATAAAACTAGAAATAAGAGTAAATTGCATTTTTAGTCCCTTTGGTATGGCTAAATTGCAGATTTAGGACCCTAACTTTCAAAATTGCAGTGATGGTCCCTATTTTCAAGTTTGGGTTGCAGGTTTGATCCTTTTGGGTTGCATTTTTGGTCCTTGTGGTTTGGCCAAATTGCAGGTTTGGTCCCGGCCCGGGACCAAATTTACAACAGAAACTTGAAAATAAGGACCATCACTGCAATTTCGAAAGTTAGGGTCTCAAACCTGCAATTTGGCCATACCACAGGGACCAAAAATGCAATTAACTCTTTTAATAAAAAAACCATTACAGATTATGGCTGAAAATAGAGCTCGGGATCTTCCAAAGCAGCAAAAACCTCTCAACATTCTCCGTCTTCTTAAATCTATAAGACGTAAGCCTCAAACACACTGTAGAAATAATAGAATCAGTAACATGTTCCGGATTTTGACTCTTTTGCGAGAATAGCCTATCGTTGCGCTCCTTCCAAATAAAATAACAAGCAGCCGCAAAAACAAGTTTTGCAATGAGACTTTTAGCCGACTTCTTATTAGCCAATGGAACAAGAAAATCTATAATCAGGTTCAATGAAGAGGGGATATTGGACAAACACATATACGGCTTCAATTGATTCCAGGCCTGAATAGAAAACTTGCACATAAAGAAAAGATGATCATGTGAGTCCGGTTGCACCTTACACAATGGACAACGCAACTGAGATAAATCAACATGATTTCCCACGTCCCATTGTTTAAGGCAATCCTGCGTTTTGAGCTTACGTTTAATAACCAACCATGCATGGATAGCATGAAAGGGGAATACTTTGTGGAAACCAAACCAGGTTATGCCAAGTAATACCATTTCCACGAGGCCTAATTGCCTCCCAAGCCACTGCTACTAAAAAATCAACTTCCTTATTATTAAGGTCCCTCCAAACTAACAGTATCATTAGGATTTATGATAGTAGTATGCATATGATAAATCATTGGGTATTTCAAGTGCCAATCATCCAGCCATAACCAGTTACCATGAGAAACAACATTGCTCACCTTTGCCGAAAGCTGAAACCCAGCTTCATATATATGACGGTTCGAAATACTATTAGATAGAGGACTATATGAGCACCAGTTATCAAACCAAGCTGACACCTTCAAACCATCCCCCACACGGTACCATATAAAAGGACGAACCAAATGCCTAACTTGGAGAATTTTACGCCATCCCCACGACATGTTGTCACGCAAAGGGATCTCCCATAGTGATCGCTCTTGAAGCTTATATGTGTGAATCCACTTGACCCATAATGAATCCTTTAAAGAAAGGATACTCCAAATATGAGTAGAGATAAGAGCCTGGTTAAAAAATTCCAATCGCCTAATACCAAGCCCCCCCTCATACTTCGGCAAACAAACATCCTCCCAAGCCACCTTGGCCTTCCCTTTCCGCATCTTGCCTTGACACCACAAAAACCCCCTCATAGATTGCTCAATTTCAAGCATAAGATGAGAAGGAAGAATAAAAACCAAAGCCCAAAACACATGCATGGAAGCAAGAACAGAACGGACAAGCTGCGCCCTTCCTGCTAGAGACAAGAATTTATTCTTCCAATCAAAGATCCTCTTCTTAACCTTTTCTACTAGCTCCGTACAATCACGATAAAGTAAACGAGATGGAACCAATGGAACCCCTAAATACTTCACTAGAAGCCTACCTTCTTCGAAAGGCATAATGGCAAGGATAGCAGCCTTAACGTGGTTAAGGACATTACAAAAATACGCCGTGCTTTTAGAAAGACTAGGAGTAAGCCCGAACACATTCTTGAACTCCTCCAATCCATCCATAATAACACGAGCAGAACTAGCGTCACCATGAGCAAAAAGAAAGAGGTCATCTGCAAAACATAAATTAATAATATTAAGTTTTGAGCAACGCCGGTGGTAGGTGAAGCTTTCCGACTCACGAACCCTCCTATGTAACATAAGCGTAAGAATCTTCATCACTAAAGTAAATAGGTAAGGAGACATCGGGTCCCCCTGACGTAATACTTAAAGAAAACGAGGTCGCGGTCACACACTCCATGATCTAACCAACCATGCGAGATTGAAACCCGAAACCAATTAGCACGTCTCTAAGAAAATTCCAATCAACTGTATCGTACGCCTTTTGAATATCCACCTTGAAAGCACATCGAGGGGCACCACGATCCAGATGATAGTTATGCATAAGTTCTTGAGTTAAGAGAACGTTATCCGAAATTCTTCTACCCGGAACAAAAGCGGACTAATTTAAACTAACCAAACCTGTTAGACAACTCTTCATGCGGTTAGAGAGAATCTTGCTTATGCATTTAAGGAGAACATTGCAACACGAAATCGGGCGATAATCATTAATCTTCATGGGAGTTGCAACCTTAGGGATCAAAGCTAAAATTGTGTGGTTCAGCTCCTTAAGAAGAATTCCATTGGCAAAAAATTCCCTAATCGCTTTAATAATATCTTGAGATATAATATCCCAAGCTTCTTTAAAGAAAGCTGCAGAAAAGCCATCAGGGCCCGGCGACTTATCATCACCCATGGAAAAAATTGCATCCCGAATCTCAGAATCCGAAACTTCACCAATCATTTCCTCAGCCTGCGCGAAAGTAAGCTGATTTTGAAACAAATCCGTTGAGATTAAAGGACAGATAGTTCCTTGCTGGCCTAAAAACGCCGTATAATGGTCAATAAAAATAGTAGGAACCTGATCACCAGTGACACAATAACCATTATTTAACATAATGATATCAATACGGTTGCGAGAGGCATGGCTCTTAACCACTTTGTGAAAGTACGCGGTATTAGCATCACCCAACTGAAACCACTTAACTTTCGCCTTTTGCTAGAGAAATCGCTCTTAAACTCTAGACGCTTCCTTGTAAGACCGAAGATAAGCAACTTCTTCCTCTCGCAACTCAATATTTGATGGATCAGAGTCAAGAGCCTGTTGAACAGTATCAAGCTCATGTCTAAGCCGTTTGACAGTTTCGAAAACATTCCCTTGATCATATAGAAGCTTGCGAAGAGGTTTTTTAAGAAGCTTAAGACGTCTCACAACTTTAAACATCCAAAAACCACTCACATTCTTGTTCCATTCGTTCTTAACAATCTCCTTGAACTTGGGATGTTGAATCAAAATATTAGAGAATTTAAAAGTTCTAGGCCTGGAAAGAGCTTGCATAGGGATCCAAAGGATAGTCGGGGTATGATCCGATATCCTATAAGGATGAAAATAGGCAGAAGCTCCTACAAACAAACTCGACACCTCCAAATTAGCCATTATTCTATCGATTTTGTTGAGAACACCATCCGCCCCGCAAGGCTTTTGATTCCAAGTAAACCTTAATCCAATGCTATTAACATCCATGACTTCCAGGTCCTCCACACACTCCTGAAAGTCCCTTATAGCAGTGTCAACATACGAAGTACCTGTGGATTTATCATCAATAGACAGGGAAACATTAAAGTCTCCTAACAAGCACCATGGCCTGCCCCTTATGTATGCTTTATGAGTTTGAAGATTATCCCATAAAACACGCCTCTGAAGGTATCTGTTATGAGCATAAATCCAAGAACAAAACAATTCTTTTTAATCATCCTTAAAATGAACATAGGTATGCATTACCTGATCATCAAAAGAAATGACAACCATATTCACCACATCCGGGTTCCACCCTAGAATAATTCTAGATCCTTTGGTACACACAGCGCCATTCGAAGTCCATTGCCAATGCCAAAAAACCTTAGGACAGAGGTTATTTAAGCCTGAATTACCCACATGAGACTCCAGAATTACAAAAACACATAAGTTATTTTCATGAATTATGTGTCGAACCTCCTTTTGTTTTGGGGGTTGGTTCATACCCCGAATATTCCAAGAAGCTAAACTATACATCAGAGACCGTTGTTTTGGGAGTGCTTGCCCCCTTTTGTGCATTAGTGTAGTTTTCGCTTAAGCCCGCTACCTGCTCCACAATCACTTCTTCAACGTCATCATCCTCGTCCTCAATATCATTCTCACCATTATTAGTATCATCCGTTTAGGTAACATTGAGAACCTTATCAGCATCCTGATCAGAATAGTCTTTCTTATCCTTAGGCCCACTGCTTGAAGCACCTACATCATTGGCAATAAACACTTCATCTTGATCTTGTAAAGCACTAAAGTTATTTTTGAGGGTGACAAGGTTTATATCATCAGTTGTGGACTTCTGAGTTTTAGTGGCTGGTTGGTTCGACTTAGCACTCCACATAAAATTGGGTTTAGGCTTGGTGAGCTTTATACCAGCAATAGTCCATGGTTGTCCATCATCAACTCGCTTTCCTTTAATCTTCCTGTTAACAGTGATGAAACCATCAGTTTGAGCATCATTTTTCTCTGTTACAGGTTCAACAACGCGTTTAGGACACCCATTAGAGTCGTGTCCAAACACAAGACAATCCATGCACCTTGCCGGCAGCCACTCATATTCAACAACCATTCTTTCCTTTATATGCCCCTCTCCATTTAACAATGGAACAGCCATAGTAACTTCTTTTTTTACATCCTTTTCTGCTGAGATTTCAATAAGTGCACGCGCATAACCAATTCTCCCCCACGGATCATTACACATGGTACTTGTAAAAGCGTCCGACATAATTGGTTTCCTAATTTGTGATGCAATAAGACTCATTCCATCTGCAGAGTAAGCCACAACTGGAACCTTGTGTATTTTTACCCAAACGGGCACTCTAGTGGCTTTATCTTTAGATAGTTCTAAGTTCGGCGCCCACTTTGTGAGAATAAGGGGTTGGTTACGTATCATCCATGGTCCCTGTTCCAAATCCTGTTCCATTCCTGTCATAGAGGTAAATTTGAAGGAAAACACTCCTTCATCGTCACTCATAACTCTTTGAAACCCAAATTTACTCCATGTATTAGTCACGTAGTTTTTGACTAACGTAAATGCCACCTTCTTTCCTACAAAAAAACCCACCAATGAATTTGCAAATTTGTTGTGAGCCCTCTCTACATTCTCCACGAGGAGAACAAAATCCGTATCATCCACACGATCTGCATTGAACAGAGTCCTGAGGTGAACTTTAGGGGTATTCTGTTCAGCATTGACAATTGTAGCAAACGACTTTGGTTGTGAACTATTCGGTATGTTCACATCCACATCCCCTGTTTTCATTGCAAGAATTCCCTGGTCCTCCCACCCATCAATATTCATTATATGAGACATCTTAGAAGTAAAATTATTTAAAATCGAATTTATTTCCTCCTCTCCCTCATCCTTTTCCATAAATAAGAAAGCACCCAGCAACTACCCAGAAAGCAAAGAGAAACCCTAAAAATTATGGTTCCGACATATTAATGCACACAAGCCCTAACCTCCCTTCATTAATAACAATACACAAATTAAAAAAAATGAAGGAAGCACTAACCCTAGGCAATTGAAAAATCGCCTAGACCTCTTTCACAAATCACTTTCATTTACTTTTGGTTTTGATTTATGTTTGTGGGGATATGGATCTGTGATTTGGTATTTGTTAGTGGGTTGGTGGTGAGTAACGTAGCTACAAGAATCGAGGCTTTTAGCCACGACCTAAAGTCGTGGCTAAAAGTAAGAAACGCGTGACAATAGATTTATTGCCACGAGAAAGCGTGGCTATTGGGTCGTGGGTATACCCTTGTGCCTAAAATCATTTTGTCACGACTCGTCCGACAAAATAGTCACGACCACGTTAGCCACGATGGTCAACGACCTTTTAGCCACGACAGGTGTGACAAAAAAACAAAAAAATAATCCTAAAAATGTCACGGATTAAATTAATAATAAACATATAGACACGACTTCGCGTGGCTAAAAAACTAAAACAATTTAATTGTTACAATCTTAGCCACGAATATAGTTAAAATAATAGTAAATACTTTTAGTCACGGTAGGGTCGTGGCTAAAAGTTTTAGTCAAAATTAGTAACCAACTTTTAGTCACGATACTGTCGTGTCTACAAGGTTTACTATAATTTTTGACAAAGTTTCTTGGTTAAAAGTCTAAAGTCAAGGTTTTTAGAACTTTAGCCATGACTTAGGCGTGGCTAAAAGTTTTAGTCAAAATTTTAAATAAAGTTTTTTCGTTGAAAAATACGGTCAAAGTTTTCAGAACTTTTAGTCACGAGTTAGTCGTGGCTAAAAGTGGATTTCATAGCCAAATGGTGATAAACGACTATTTTGTCGTTTAATGGACTTTTAGCCACGACTTTGGTCGTGGCTAAATATTTCTTGTGGCTAAAGGCATCGATTCTTGTAGTGTGAAGGCTCTTCTAATTTTGTTGGTCTCTGTAGCAAGTGATAATGTGATGATATTTGATCATGTTCAAATGACAAGTACCCGTATTTATTTTAGTCCTTTCATATGACTAGAGATGATATCCAAACCAAAAAAGTCTCACAAACTACGCCCGCACTTTTACAGTTATATGGGGTCATCTTTAGAAAAGTAAAGGAGTGTTTGTTTCGGCTTATGAAACATAAGCTCATTTAGGCTTATATTTCATAAGCACTAATTTTTCGGCTTATTTTGAGACTTATAGGCTTATCTATACTACTTATAAAGAGAATTTAGGATTTTTTTGAAAGTTGAAAAACTACTAAAATAAGAAATGTTGAAAAATTTAATGCATGGAATCTTGAAAACATTGCTTATTAAAGAAAGATTAGTCTTTTGCTATGGAATAATACATAAAATTGAATAGAAGTTACATTACGAAAATTAAATGTATTCAAATGTTATACTTGTAACAGCTATAATATTCATAGATAACAGCCCAATATTTATGCATCTCATTTAAAAACTTGTAACATCTCATTTAAAAAATTTGTAACAGCTCATTATTATAGTAACAACTCCAATTAAAAATATAATAGCACCTTTAAAACATCATCATCATAGTAACACTACCACGTCATATATAAATATGATGTAACACAAAACACACAAACGAAGATTACAAAAACTTCTTTCTCAATATCTGATTAAAAAGTGTAACTGCTAAAAATCATTACTATCGATAATGATTATTAAAAATGTGTAACCGCATCCACCATATAAATCCACACAAACCATTTCATATCTCGCACACACAAATGTTATTTTACAGCAATATCGCATATCGTTATACAAAATGGTTACCACAATATCGCATATCGTTAATTATCTGCCGCTAAGAATTCCCGATGCTATGCACGGGTACGCGTCTAGTATGATAAACTTATATAAGCCCATAAGTCTCAAAATAAGCCAGAAAATTAAAGCTTATGAATTATAAGACCAAATAGGCTTATGTTTCACAAGCCGAAACAAACACCCCCTAACCTCACCTTTTCTGGCTTATGGCTTATGTAAGTCCAGAAGCTCAACTTGCAAAGCTAAGCTCATAAGCTGGAAAAAGTAGGCATTTGAGCTTCCCAAAATCAAATAAGCCCATAGACCTCATATATAAGTTAATCCAAACACCGCCTTACTAGAGAAATTTATAAATTTAAAAGGAAAAAAAATAACCATAATGCTATCTTTAAATAGAGCCACCGTATGATCACTTAGCTCAGAACGATCATTCGGACCGAGAGCCTTTATCTTTTCTGACAGATGATCCATTAGCTTATGTGACACGCTGACCGCAACCTCGTCCGACTCAAAACGTGTCAATCAATTACTTAATTAATTACTTAATCAAATACGGAGTAATTAAATAATCAATAAATCACTTACAATGATCAATTAGAGTTTTAATCTTACTGTATCTATGAAATTGAAGAAGATTTTGCAAATTAAAATTGTATTCCTCCACTTTTTGACTTTTTGACATTATGTCTTTACGTGTCTGCTTTAGAGAGTTGTAGTTGATTGCTGGCTCTCACTTTTACTATAGTGAATAATTCTATAGTAAAAGTGAGAGCTAGCGATGAACTACAACAACTCTTAGACACATAAAGACGCAATGTCACAAAGTGGAGGAATACAATTTTATTTTGCAAAATCTTCTTCATTCCCATAGATACAGTGAGATTAAAACTCTAATCGATCATTGTAAGTGATTGATTGATTATTTAATTATTTGATTAAGTTATTAATTAAGTAATTGATTGATTGACTGGTGAGTGTTATGTGACGAGGTTGCGGTTAGCGTGTCGCATAAGCTAATGGATCATATGTCAGAAAAGATAAAGGCTCTTTGTCCGAAGGACCGTTCTGAGCTGGGTGATCATGTGGTAGCTCTAGTTAAAGGTCGCATTAAGGTTATTTTTTTTTCCTTTTAAATTTATAAATTTCTCTAGTAAGGCGGTGTTTGGGTTAGCTTATATATCAGGTCTATGAGCTTATTTGATTTTGGGAAGCTCATATGCCTACTTTTTCCAGCTTATGAGCTTTGCAGTTGAGCTTCTGGACTTGCATAAGCCGGAATATTTAGGTGCCATAGATACCAGCTTATATATTCGCGGGGTGTCAATCTTTAGCTGTAGTCGTGAGTAATGATATGTCTAACGTTGATTACGAGCTATTTATTTCACCCGTTGTGGTTCAGCCTGATGAGGTAATTGAACAACACATTCAATGTTGGAAGGATCTGGAAAGAGTGTTTTATACTCATGAAAAGTTGCCTTATGATGAAGATTCATTGGACTGATGGTCTGTATATACGTTAATCACTTTCAGAGTTTGTGCGTATTTGTGCGTTTCTTTCAGCAGACTTGAAGACAAGTCAGTAACACTTTTAGACTCGAGTGTCGTTCTTTTTAATCATGCGTATATTGAAGTAGTTTCATCTTTGTTTTGTGTCGTTCTTTTTAATCATTGTTAATGTAAATGCGAGTCGAGTGTAAAAATACGGAATTGAGCACGAGTTATACAATTGTGGGAAGCAAGCTCTCTGCAGATAGTCATGAACGGGAATTAGGAAACACAGAATCCTCTTTATGACACTATTATATAAAAATGACATATTATAGTCGGTACTTGCTTGGCTTTCTTAATGAAATCACTATAAATTGCTGAAATCCACTTTCAGGAATTACAATTACGTAGTTACTGTAAAAATTGAATCAAATTTGTTTGGTTTCTTTTTGTAGTTTTGCAAGTACAATACGGTCTCTGAAAGCTTAAAGCTAAGACAACAGTCACAAAGGTTGTGACTTTGAATATATGATTTGCCTCGTGTTATTAGTGGCGTCGCTTATATGCCACCCCTGCATTCAGCTGGTTTTGATGGGCTATTGATAGCGATAAGATTCTTGTACTCGGTGAGCCATGAATATCGTGTTGCCATGTCTGACGAATGTGGCATGTCGTGAGTTCTTACAATCTCTCTTGCATCATGTTTGAGAATGGTAGATAGTTAGATACATGGTTTTATGTCTGTTCGATTCATTCAACTTTATACTAGTAATGAAAATTCATCCAGTCAAGATTATGATTATGATTTCTGGTATTTGTCATTTGTTTCATTGTATTCATGCGGGTCTAAACAAGTGACGTATGAACTCGCTGGCTATAGTTTAATTTTGCTTTCAGACTTTCACAATCAAGTGACGTATGAAATACGGTCCGCATTACAACTATAATGATTCTTTCAGGTAATGCTTTCAGATATTGCATAAGGTCACTGAAATTAGGAGGTGCTTAGAACAGCATGACTACCAAAGGACCCGAGTTGGTCGTACAAGGGCCCTACTATTTAGTATTTGAGACAACACGCTAGGTCATGTTAGCATCAACTTGAGAGGATCACAATCAATCTTTGAATTAAATAGGTTAAGTACGACATTTTGATTGGAAATTTACCCTCTTTCAATTACGGACAGAATTAACACATTAGTTGCTACAAGTGCCAACCAGAATGCTACTAGTAACATCAAAAAACAGGAGGTTCAGTTAGTTTTCTGCTACTCTTCAGCTGCTATGGGAAATTGGGAATATCATCTAAATCCAAATTCTCTGCGGGTAGATCTTCGGTCACCGCAGCTAACATACCATCTGAGTTCAATGTCACCCACTCTGCAGACGTTATAACAAATTTAGTTTTCAATAATTACATGAACATCAAATAAATTAATTACATAATTAAAGTATAGAAAGGAAAGGGATTCAGATCAACAAATTTGTTTTTGAGACAGGTTGTACCACACTTGGCCATGTCAAGAAAGTTGCTACATCTAACTAAGCACCAGTCAATTTTCGTTATGTTGCAAGTTCCGTGAGTTCCATTATATACTAGGTTGTTATTAGATGTCGTAAATGAATAGTCTACCTAGCAGTCAAACAAATTCTCTAAAATGAAGCAGTATACCCAAAAAGTGTTACGCAAAGCCATGGAATTATCTAGAGGAACCAGTCAACATTTTAAGCCAACTTACATAACAATTGCTTCATCTAAATAGGCATGTCATAAACTTAACTAGATTATGTATACGTCTCAGAATTCAGAATTTGACACTGCATTATTTTGGCTATCAATAATTTTTCAAATGACTTAGTATTTATTGTTCCAAACATTCAATGATTAAATGCCTGCAAATGGCTCTAAAGACCACTACATCATACATCCTAGTGGAGTAATATATAACAGGTGAAGACACAAGTAGAGAAAAACCGATAAGTACACATGTTGTACTTTAATGCTGAAATTAACAATTAGTAGCTAATCAAAGAGGCCGGGGATGCTTAAGCTCAAGTTACCCATTAAGTGGCCCTAACCAATAAAATAGATAGGGGGACACTTAACGCCTCCAAGGATATGCTTAAGTAACCGTAAGGGGAATTTCATCAAAGCCGAGATGTTCTTGTCTTTTATGCAGATCTCAGACAAGCTGGGTTAAAAAAACTAGTAGTAAACACAAATTCCAAACTCCAACGAGGTTATTTTCCTCTCCCGATGCAATTTATAACAAATGACCGAAAGGGTAGTTTGGCTCAAAACCTTGTTAGCACTTGAGGGTTTGGCAACACACTGACAGGTTTTTATATGCTCTCTATGGAACATAATAACTGATCGGGACTTTGGGCGCTTTTGTATGAATGAGATTAAAATACCTCGGGCTGGAACTTAAGCATGTCCGCACGAGCCATGGCTTCTGCTTGAGCTATTCTTTGTCTAAATATCTGAGCCATATCTTCTGCCTGTAACACAAAAAAATAACCGTATAACACATATATATAACTTGTGCATCTGCCCAATGAACTAAACACCTTTTATACGTAAAAACAAATAACAAGAAGCTAAAAAGTTGGTGTTACAAGTTCGAACCTGACTTGGCTGTAAGTGAATAGCCAAACAAATTGGTCATGTCTCATAAAATTTTAGACAAGTTTCAAGTTCGAAATAATATATTTGCTAGGTACCATCTTTACGAGCAAAAAGACTGTTTTAGCTTGGGTTCACAAGAGTCCTTTAATTGCACCCCTATTGAAGGATGTTTGGAAAATAATCAAACAAACTAAACATGTGTGAAGTGCGTAAATTTACTTGTTAGAGATAGGATTTACTAGGTTAAGTTAAGTCTATCTAGTTTCCTTATTCCTTGCCATGTATTCTATAGAACAAAGGTCTTGCCTCACAGTAAAATACAACACAATAATTGTTTTCTGATTACAAACGTAAAAAAAATTAAAAAATACCTTCTCAAAGACCAACTTGGGGTTACAAATCATGTCCCCGGGAGTCGGTTCGAGTTTCTTAGTAGATAGACTAACCCGTCCTCTCTCACGGTCGTGGCTTAATATCATGACCTACAAGATGATTTTCTTCATTAGCACTTTCGCAGTACAACCCAATATAAAACCAATAAATTATTGAAAAAGTAATTACAACAATTACCTTGAGGGTGTCACCAGGTTGTAGGACGGTTGCTATATCAGATACACGATCATGGCTGATCTGACTAACATGTAGAAGACCAATCATTCCACTGATATCAATGAAAGCACCATATGGTTTCAAGCTCTGGACAGTTCCAGTGACCACCGATCCGATTCCAAGCTGTACCTGGCTATCAGCCATTGCCTTACGGTTGCTCATAACAAGTTTTGATTGTTCTTCATCTACTTCCATAAACTTTAAAGGAAGATCCTTGTCAAGAAGCTCTTCTGCACTTAATTGGTAGAACAGATATATCGACGAAAATAAACATCAGAAAGTCATTGGAGTAATTCTCTTTATTAAATTCTGACTGTCCATATGATGCTAGCTTAAAAAAAGGAACTAACGGATGATAATTGCGAGAATGGAACGAATCCCCGAATTCCCTCAACAATAACCACAAGTCCACCTTTATTCGCACCAACAACCTTTCATTCAAATGTGTAGACAAAATACAAGAATTTCTTAGTAAAACGAGAAACCACTAATTATCACACAAACAATGAGTCCTTAGTAGTCTTATCCTTACCAGTAAGCATTACATCTTCAGCTTGAAGCCTGTCTGCAGCGTTCCCATGCCAAATTCAAATGAATTTTGCGTAAACTCAAATTCTCAAACTATCATCTCATAATACAGTTTTCACCAATAATAACAAACTCTCATGCACCCGGGAACAATGCTGCTCTTAACATGCTTAAATATCAATTGAATACTTGCCTCCTTAAGAGGTAAGGACGCAGTTGACTTGCTGTGATGTCAAACATAACGTCACATTCACATCTACATTGAAAACAATCCCTTTCACCTACATCCATACCAAGTTTTAATAAAGGATTGTACCTTTTCTAGACATACAAAATTACAAATCACTATAACTAGAAGCGAGACAAGCTTCAGCGAGATGAGGTTTTCTGAAAAGAATGACTATTGATTTTTGAAAAGTAAAAGTCCTAAAAATTGCTCGTTTAGGTAATAAAGATGAGTTTTTGTCTCTTAAAATGAAGCTAAATGCATACCATTATACTGTAACGACATTTAACTTCGCCCTGGGACTAAAAAACCACATTTTTTTAAGTTCAATCTACAATTTCAAACTAGCCCCATTACACCAACATTTTGTTGTAGTGCTTGCTTGTAAACAAACACCCTTGTATCGTAAAAAACATTAACTCGAATTGATTAACCTAGTTGTTTGAACAAGTACTACTAGGTTTGTTTTGATTTCTCATAAAAAGACGAGGTTTTAATTTGTTTATTTGTCTAAATAACTAAGCTGGTTTTATCATAGTAGACGTGAAATCGAAGAGTAAATGGCAAAACTAATAGTAATATGATGGGTAAGGTAGAGCCATGGTGTATGACTCTTTAGGGTGGATGGGAGTGGATGTGTATGGAAGGGGTGTTGTCTGTGTTGTGTTGTTCCCGTTGTGTAATGAATTTCACTTTTGTAGTTACAATTTTCAGTTTATCAATTTGTTATATGTACAGTTACTCTATAAGAGGTATTTGACTACCCTTCAAATTAAAAGGTCATGTCGTTGAAGTCGCCTAAGAAGGGTATTGCAAAAAGAAAGATGTCATTTCATGCTTTAGTTTTTATATAAAACACAAACAAATGTTGAAACATATTATACCAGATGAAAATTTTCACATGGTAGACAACTCAAGGGAAAATGTCTCAAATAAAAAAGGTTATTGTTTTGACATAATTCATAAATAACAAGTATGCTTAACAAGCGCAAATGGTCAAATTAGAAAACTTAAGCATTTCTAGTTTTACATACAAATGATAATTAAAACACTTTCATCGAGGAAAAAGAAGTCAAATAATCTTTTTTCAAGCACTTTAACATGTGGTATGTCACATAATTAATTAACCTAGGTGTTTGAACAAGTGCTACTAGGTTTGTTTTGAATTCCGATAAAAAAGAAAGACGAGGTTTTAATTTGTTTATTGTGAGGTTAATATCAGTTTGTTTTGCAATGCGCAAAGTTAAACATAACACATACATAAATATATAACGGAAAATTATTAATGATGAAAAAACAAGGGTAAATTACTTGAAAATGCATTATACTTTCACTTTTTGTTATTGTGTGTACTGAACTTTTTTTTTCTTATTGTGTGTATTGAACTATCAAATTTCGACCTTTGTGTGTATTTTTGACCATTTTACCCTTACTTTTTTTCAAAATTCGAAGGGTAAAATGGTCATTTTACATGGATAGAATAGTGACAAAATACACATAAAGGTCGAAATTTGAAAGTTCAGAACATACAATAAGAAAGAAAAAATGCTTCAAGTCAAGGCTCCCTCCCACTCGTTGCCCAGAGCCTTGACTTTCCATGTTTTTAGTCAAATGCGCGCTAGCGCGCTACAACTAGCACTTTTCTCTCTGATAGGCTCGCTTCTTCAAGCTCCGACCCTTATTGAAAAAAAATCAATATAATTTAAGACCTTGCCCTTATATATAATAAATTTTGTAACTAATCATCATCAAAAATCAGTTTATGTAGCAGCTCTGATTCAACTTTTGGTGAATCCCACTCTTTTGACAACAGCCCATCCATGATTGTGTCACCTCTTTTGTGAAGCCATGCATTTGTATCATCAGATATTTTGTGAAGCTTTGTAGTCTTATTAGTTGGAAATGTTGCTTTAAACAAGTTATCACATCTCATCGAACGCTGAGGAATTTGTATCATCTCCCGTGTATCGACCTTTATGTAGGTCACGTTATCAAATTGAAAAGGGTGGTGAAATTATTTCTGCAGCGACAATCATGTATACCTCCATAAATTTTGGTTAATGATGCCATTTGGTACCGTTTGGGTTATTCAAGATATATTTCACAGATAATTATTTAACATTCATGTGCATGTGTTTGCTCATTATATTGTCTTGAATATATTAATTTTGTGTTTAGAGTTCATGGGACTAATATAGCTGAGATACCATTCATAGCAACGAATGAAAGACATAGAAATAGAAGAATGTGTGGCAAACTACTAAATGGGATTGAGTGTGATTTTAGGTCTCCTAGCTTGGGACACTACTGTGACCACTATATTATTGTAACTGATTATGGTCCAAACTCATCGAAGTAATAATAGGAAATAGAGTTGGCGAAAAAGTCTACATTCCAAGAATCATTTTAACAACCAAAGAACCGAATATGTCATTCATTTTCAAAAGAAAACAATTTCCAGTCAAACTTTGCTACGACATGAGAATTAGCAAAAGCCAAGGCCAGTCCCTTAACAAGATTGGTGTATACCTGCCTGAGCCGGTTTTTAGTCATGGGCAGTTGTATGTCGCGTTATCTAGAGCTACATCTCCTAATGGTTAAAAAATACTTATGACCCAACAAGAAAACCACCTGCCTAATACTACCAAGAACATAGTCTACCAAGAATTCCTATCGAAAATCCATACCGAACACGTTTTGTAAATCGAGTAGAAAATATATCATGTTATGCCCAAATAGTTTAGGAAGAAAAAAATGCCATATTCATATAAGTTATTTTTATTACGTGCATACTATACAATTACATAAGCATTCATATATATCTAACTATTTATGTTCCAGACACAATGACACAGAACTCTATCTCGGATTTAAAACGTGGAGCACGAAACAAAGTGTTGGAAGCAGTGTATATCGAAAATGGATCAACCGAAAGCCACTGAACCAGCACAACTGACTACTGTTGCATTTTGCTAGATCATGAGGTATATTTTATATCCTACAATTCTCATCCATAACAGAAACACCGGAATTTTTGTCTAAAGAAATAGGTTCCAGTCAGCATACAAAGTTACCCGATACACCTTCCTAACTGATCACAGGTACAGAAAAAAAAACAAAAAAAAAACAACAAACTTTTAATATTTGATATACCAAATCAGCACTGCATACCATCTGACCCATGCCCCCGTTACAGGTAGCCCCACAATGACAACACCGGCACCAACTGAAACAAGTTTCCTACTCAAGGGAACAACACACATCATCCCAAAAGACACAGGTGACAAATATGAACTTCAATACTCATTCCTGAAATCAACAAAAATAAAAGAATAAAAATAAAAAATATATAGAAACAATTTTTTCACTAATTGTTTACAATCCACAGCCACACCAGCTTTGCCAGGTCTAGAATCCGCTCCAGCAAAGAAAACATCAAAGCGTCCACTTTTCCAAGACGAGCCAGAAGACCAGCAGAAGAAAAAAAGGATTAACGCAGAAGATGCAAGCCAACTTAGCAATGAAATGATTACCCTTTTGTAACCTCTAAACATAGAGGAATCTGACATGGATTTCCCTAAAGTTAAGGATTATAAACCTAGAAAACAGCTTGGCGATGAAGTGATAGAACAAGAAGTTTATGACATAGATCCATACACTCATAACCTTCTATTGGATTCCATGCCAGAGGAATCAGATTGGCATCTTTTGGATAAACATGTTTTTATCGAAGATATGCTTGTCCGTACCTTGAATAAGCAAGTTAGAGCTTTCACAAGGCACTGGTAATACCCCTATGAAGTTTCCGTTGAAGTGGTTGTTGAAGATATACTAAAAAAGGCCAAAGTAGATCATGATACTCGGACATTAGAACTTTGTCAGTATATGTTGAAGTCTATGAGCAGCCATCCTGATGACAATTATGTTGCTTACAGAAAGGTATTGTTTCACACATTTTATTGTTTTACTGACATATCTGAATCTTACCTGAAAATTTTTAATTCAGGGGCTTGGTGTCGTATGTAACAAAGAAGCTGGTTTTAGTGAGGATGATTTTGTTGTGGAGTTCTTAGGAGAGGTAAGGTTGCTATTGCTTTAGCAATCGATTCAAAGATTTGAAGCTTATATTTTATTTTTTAAGTATGGGTTATATTTTTATAGGTATATCCTGCTTGGAGATGGTTTGAGAAGCAAGATGGTGTCCGTGCTCTGCAAAAAGACTGTAAAGAACCGGCACCTGAGTTTAATAATATCTATCTTGAGAGGCCAAGGTATATATTCTTTAGTTTAAGAAATGTCGTTAATCAGATTCTTGATCTTCCTGGAAAAAAAAGTTCACTCATCATGTTTTTGGGTGTATTCTTTTAGGGGGGATGGTGATGGTTATGACTTGGTTGTTGATGCAATGCATAAAGCCAACTGTGCTAGCCATATTTGCCATTCTTGTACGCCGAATTGTGAAGCAAAGTAAGTCCAGGTGTCTAGCACCAATTTAAAATTTGAATGTCAGTTATTTATTTTGTTGTGCACATGTGAATTTTCAATGTATTATTATACATCAAATTCTAAATGTAAGCATTACCAATTTTGAAACTGAAAGTAGTTTATTTGACTTTCAAAGTCAAAATACTTCTTGGTTCATCTTGCCATCAGAGTTGACCTCAAACCTCATGCCACATTGGGCATATGGCCTCATAAGATCAGCCGTTATAATTGTTGTTATGATGTTAGTGAAATTCACGATATCTTTACATCAACATTTACGTATAAGTGTGTTTGTGTTTGGTTACATAAAAAATTATGTTACATGCTATAATGCCTATCCGCTTACTAAAGATGATACAAATTGCAGGTCATATTTTATAGAGGGGTAGCATCATACATCACGTCCCAGCAGAATACCAGCAAACAAAGCAGGAGCAACAGGAGGGGTTGATATCAGTTTTACAATGTTCCACAACTGTAAGCCATTGATTGATTTAGTAAATATTAATCCAAAGCTAACTCTTTTCCTTTGGTTATCATAAATAAAACATTAACAGAACTAATTTTGGTTCACAAAATTATGCATCTTATGATAGCAGAATTTTAGATACATATTCTCATATGAAAACAGGAAAAACACAAATTCATCAGACTATAGAGCAAACCGACCAACGTTGCACTCTTAACATAGATCATATATGAACATGTGTTGACTAGCACTCATTCATATAAAACCAATAGTTGATCTTTTTCTGATGATAATTATATTGTCAATTAACATGAATGCACCCTATAGATACTAGATAATGAACAATTAGATACAACCCGTGTGCATCGCACGGGTCTGAATTTTTGCTAAAACTTATGTTAAAAAAACCGTACACACCTAAGATTTCTTAAGCTCATTATTGAACTAAAGGCAAATTATGATTATAAAAAGTTGTTAATTTGTAGAAACTATAGAAGACAAACGTTTATATTCAGTGTACTAACAACATTCCATTCTAACTAACCTATTTTCTATTACATTCACAAACGGATTTATCCGCTTAAAAATAATTTTCAAACATCCTTAAACGTCAACACATTACGCATACAACTACTGCACACAACCCGTGTGCATCGCACGGGTCTGAATGTCTCGTATAACACAACAGTTAAGTCGCTACTAGACACAACCTTTGTTCACCATAATTAAGATGGGGTGGATATTAATATTAATATATATCCTATTAGCGGAGAAATACGTTGTCGTTTCGGCACGGGCCGAAAACAACAGCCTAATACTAGGCCCAAAATAAAAAAATTTACAAAACCTACCCTCAACTTTTAACTATTTACGACTTTTTTATCTAATAAACTTTATTTATCAAATATATAACACATATCTACTGGTTCATTCATATCTAAAATATTACCCACGGGAAGGATTTTTTCAATTGAGAAAATAATTAGCCACTATGCAATGCTTATGAGATACGTACGATTTTATAAAAAATATTGAAGTTTAATATATATATAGTGGTGACGTGGCTTTAATTGTGTGTGAGGTGGCTTTCTTTGTTGATTATGTGGCATTTAAGTTGCATGAGATGTCATTTATTTATCCTGTTATATATAATGTAAGATATATATAGGGATGGGTTCTAGAGAAAACTTGATATTGGTAGAAAACCCAGAAAACCAAACTACATGGTAGATTTTGCACATGTCTTAAACTTTAGGGTAAAAAATGAAAAAATAAAAAAGAGGGGGGAGAAGTAGTATACACCCATTTCTCACTCTAATACACCACAGACACACACTCATTCTCTCTCTCGTAACAAAAACACACACCACGCTTTCACACACACTTCAATCATTTAATCTCGATCTGAAACCCATTGATATTTAGATAAAAAAACATCCATTATCTCAAATCATTTAATCCCGATCAGAAACCCATTGATATTTCGTTAAAAAAAACATCTATTATATGATCAAGATCAAATCAAATTACTCATAAATCCCATAATCTTGTAATCCGGTTAACAATCGACTGAAATAATGGTGAACTTTGAACTGTGAATCATCCGAAAATGAAAAAAAATGAAGAAATAACTTGTAAGTGCACTAACTTTGTTAATTGATTAAATTTGAATCAATAATCTAATGATTTTTGAAGTTTTGCTAAAAGTTTATCCGCATATCATAATTGTATTCTAACGGGTATGGAACAAATTTGACAAAAAATGAAGAAACTTTTAGCTAGCACTGCATGGTGGCCATGCATGTTAAGTTGTTTCAACGTAAAGAATTGGTTTATTTGTTAAAATGTTTCCATTGTACAATTTTTTTTGGTAAAGGGTTTCTCGGTAAATTTTATTACACCAAAAAACAATTAAGTACAAAGGATGAGGGTGAGTCCCACATCTCCGCGCGTTACGTAGGCAAAACTACTTCCTTAAAAGAACGTACACAAAGTGACTAGACTACAAAAGAAACAAGATAAACTAGTTCTAGTAACCGGTTTCTTTTCCCATGTCTAGTCGGAGTTGAACAACATCTACCTTGAACGGTATTGTTAGGGGGTACTATATATCTTCTACTTAGCTAACAAAATGTGGTAGTTTGTATTGTGAAGACTAATAAACAAAAACTAAGTTTATAAGAAACACTCATATATACGAAACTCAAATTTTAATTAAACATGCATGTATGTGATTAAGAAAAGGACCTCATACACATGATTGAAATTGAAAAATTTCTAAAAGTATATATTAAACTCATATTTACTTTGTATATATTTCGAGTGGCAATGTGTTATTGAATGGAAGTATTTTTAAAAACACTCGAGCAACAAACTAGCGGGGGGAAAACGTTACAACGAGTTTGTACAAGCATGTTTTGGATCACAAATCCTATCGAACCAATTAGGATTCACATTTGTATTTCTATGTAAGATTTAAGCATGAGAAAGGATTATGGTTTCGTCACATATTATATGTATCCTTTTTATGAGGCATTAGATCAAAGAAAATCATATTCATGTATGTCCACATGATCCAACTTGTGGTAAACAGGACAATTGTGTTTATTAATATTACAAGGTTAAAGAAGAAACTTTTAGATAGCACTGCATGGTGGCCATGCATGTTAAGTTGTTTCAACGTAAAGAATTGGTTTATTTGTTAAAATATTTCCATTGTACAATTTTTTTTTGGTAAAGGGTTTCTCGGTAAATTGTATTACACCAAAAAACAATTAAGTACAAAGGATGAGGGTGAGTCCCACATCTCCCCGCGTTACGTAGGCAAAACTACTTCCTTAAAGGAACGTACGCAAAGTGACTAGACTACAAAAGAAACAAGAGAAACTAGTTCTAGGAACCGTTTTTTTCCCATGTCTAGTCGGAGTTGAACAACATCTACCTTGAACGGTATTGTTAGGGGGTACTATATATCTTCTACTTAGCTAACAAAATGTGGTAGTTTGTATTCTGAAGACTAATAAACAAAAACTAAGTTTATAAGAAACACTCATATATACGAAACTCAAATTTTAATTAAACATGCATGTATGTGATTAAGAAAAGGACCTCATACACATGATTGAAATTGAAAAATTTCTAAAAGTATATATACTTTTTTTCCCCTAAAAATTTATATACTTTGTATATATTTCGAGTGGCAATCTGTTATTGAATGGAAGTATTTTTAAAAACACTCGAGCAACAAACTAGCGGGGGGAAAACGTTACAACGAGTTTGTACAAGCGTGTTTTGGATCACAAATCCTATCGAACCAATTAGGATTCACATTTTTATTTCTATGTAAGATTTAAGCATGAGAAAGGATTATGGTTTCGTCACATATAATATGTATCCTTTTTATGAGGCATTAGATCAAAGAAAATCATATTCATGTATGTCTACATGATCCAGCTTGTGGTAAACAGGACAATTGTGTTTATTAATATTACAAGGTTAAAGAAGAAACTTTTAGCTAGCACTGCATGGTGGCCATGCATGTTAAGTTGTTTCAACGTAAAGAATTGGTTTATTTGTTAAAATGTTTCCATTGTACAATTTTTTTTGGTAAAGGGTTTCTCGGTAAATTTTATTACACCAAAAAACAATTAAGTACAAAGGATGAGGGTGAGTCCCACATCTTCGCCTGTTACATAGGCAAATAACTTCCTTAAAAGAAGGTACATAAAGTGACTAGACTACAAAAGAAACATAGATAAACTAGTTCTTGTATTAACGCGTTTCTTATTTTCCCATGTTCTAGTCGGAGTTGAACCAAACATCTAACTTGAACGGTATTGTTTAGGGGGTATATATATCTTCTCTTAGCTAACAATAGTGGTAGTTTGTATTGTGAAGAATAATAAACAAAAAACTAAGTTATAAAGAAACTCTCATATTACGAAACAAAATTTTAATTAAACATGCATGTATGTGATTAAGAAAAGGACCTCATACACATGATTGAAATTGAAAAATTTCTAAAAGTATATATTAAACTCATATATACTTTGTATATATTTCGAGTGGCAATCTGTTATTGAATGGAAGTATTTTTAAAAACACTCGAGCAACAAACTAGCGGGGGGAAAACGTTACAACGAGTTTGTACAAGCATGTTTTGGATCACAAATCCTATCGAACCAATTAGGATTCACATTTTTATTTCTATGTAAGATTTAAGCATGAGAAAGGATTATGGTTTCGTCACATATTATATGTATCCTTTTTATGAGGCATTAGATCAAAGAAAATCATATTCATGTATGTCCACATGATCCAACTTGTGGTAAACAGGACAATTGTGTTTATTAATATTACAAGGTTAAAGAAGAAACTTTTAGCTAGCACTGCATGGTGGCCATGCATGTTAAGTTGTTTCAACGTAAAGAATTGGTTTATTTGTTAAAATGTTTCCATTGTACAATTTTTTTTTGGTAAAGGGTTTCTCGGTAAATTTTATTACACCAAAAAACAATTAAGTACAAAGGATGAGGGTGAGTCCCACATCTCCGCGCGTTACGTAGGCAAAACTACTTCCTTAAAGGAACGTACACAAAGTGACTAGACTACAAAAGAAACAAGAGAAACTAGTTCTAGTAACCAGTTTTTTTTCCCATGTCTAGTCGGAGTTGAACAACATCTACCTTGAACGGTATTGTTAGGGGGTACTATATATCTTCTACTTAGCTAACAAAATGTGGTAGTTTGTATTCTGAAGACTAATAAACAAAAACTAAGTTTATAAGAAACACTCATATATACGAAACTCAAATTTTAATTAAACATGCATGTATGTGATTAAGAAAAGGACCTCATACACATGATTGAAATTGAAAATTTTCTAAAAGTATATATTAAACTCATATATACTTTGTATATATTTCGAGTGGCAATCTGTTATTGAATGGAAGTATTTTTAAAAACACTCGAGCAACAAACTAGCGGGGGGAAAACGTTACAACGAGTTTGTACAAGCATGTTTTGGATCACAAATCCTATCGAACCAATTAGGATTCACATTTGTATTTCTAAGTTTAGTATTTTGTATGAGAAAGGATTATGGTTTCGTCACATATTATATGCATCCTTTTTATGAGGCATTAGATCAAAGAAAATCATATTCGTGTATGTCCACATGATCCAACTTGTGGTAAACAGGACAATTGTGTTTATTAATATTACAAGGTTAAAGGAAAAACTTTTAGCTAGCACTGCATGGTGGCCATGCATGTTAAGTTGTTTCAACGTAAAGAATTGGTTTATGTTCTGATGTCTTTAATGTGAAGCACTTGTTGCCTTATCATGGTGATTCATCTGATGATGATCTTGTCGTGAATTTGAGGGCGAATTTTGCCTACCCAGGGGGGTATGATGTAGGCCCAAGTATTGAAGAATGGGTCATTTTGTTTTTGGAGGCCCAAGATCGTGTGAAGAAAGGCCCTTCATTCAAAATGGCATAACTTGGGCTCAAATAATCCGTTTCAAGCCCAGGACCAGCCGTTTCAAAGCTTGGAACGAGGAGAACGCTGTGGTAACCAAACATGGTTGGGTTACGGAAGTTTCGAGCCCTGAATCATTATATTTTAGGAGTTATTTACATTTTCGTGTTTTTTCGAGGATTTTGGACTTTTGATTGATCATCATCATATCATATTTTTATTCTTAGTTTTGGGAACACCGGTGACATATACCTTCACTAAATCATTGAGCATATACAAATATAAACTTGCCGTAAACCAATTTTTATGTATATATAATTCTCAACAAACCTTTTATAAGTTCTGGTTTCATATAAGTTGGCGATTCTCGTGACTTTCCAATAAACTTATCCATTGATATATTCATTGCGTTTAATTGTTCAACCATTGGTTTTCCAATAACCATCTATAGTATCTAACACCAATTAATAAAAATTATCACTTTTACTCAAGGGGTTATCAGTCTAGAATTACTATATCTATTCGCCTATGTTTGTTTTATTCAAAACTATCATTAGATCTAGAATTCCAGTCTCGTCACATATAAACGCAACATATAACTATGAGATCAAATTCAATTCAAATATCTGTTGTAGTATGTGATTTGCATAAACATAATTAAACCAAAAAAAATTAATACATATGTAACCAGAAGGATTTAGATAAGATATATAAGATCGCATGATATCTCTAAGAGGGCTATTGCTTTTAGGAGATGTGACATTTTGATTTTATTCACTAATCAAATAGGAATCTAAATAAAAACAAGCAACCTGTATAAAAATTATTTTTATCGTTTCTATCTTGTTATGATTTCAAAAGTTAACATCTAATTTCATATCTATAAAATATCCAGTTAGTCATGATGAATTTATGATGTGTCACAAGTTGTAAGTTCACCAGAAACTCAAATACGAACAACTAATATAACATTATATTAATATACAACTCGGACCGAATACTGACCATTAGTATAATTTAGTTGCTACTTTGAAACACGATTCATGATCGAGCATTCTTTCATTGTCTTTCACGTCCCTCATTGTTTTCTCCAAATAGAGAACTATCGTGCTGAGAACATGTTCAAAATAACAATTAATCGACAAGAAGTGTAAGCTAGAAGAGTTAGGAAATTGTGGAATGCATTTTATTGATCTGACAAACTAATGAATCTTAATTTATAAGGCTCTCATATGTCAAATATTTAGTACACTCATAAATAAGGGAAAACAAAAGATGAGAGGTTATGGAGGTTGAGACATGTGGATAGCCACAACCATAATTATTCATAACACATTATAAGGATTGTTATACCATTCAATCCAATTAAAAGAAGCATTTTTTATTTCTATTCGAAATGCATGTGAACGTGGAGAGTTTGACGTGGTTGAGAACAAGCATTTTGTTGGGCCCTTTAACCTTGAAAGTGACACCATTATGAAACCGCCAAAGACCCACAACGTAGATTGGGCAACAACATCAAGAATATTATAAATTTGTTTATAGAAGATTGAATTGTTGACAAGGCTGAAGACGTTGTTGATTTATATGCTTCCACCGTTTGATGACCTCTAACTGTCGTTTGCAACATTGAAATTTACCAGCGAATGTGTTACAAATAAGGAAAATGCTATATCCACAATAATTTTACAAATAAACTTTCATAAAATGACTTGTCACCAATTAAATCATCTTATTTATGCCAAGAAATTCCTCTCGTTTGAGTGTCAAATCAAAGTAAACAAAGAGATGAATAACCATGTCACAGCAGATCTTGGATTATGTTGGCAAGATTCACCGTATCACCCCATAAGATAATTATATCACCTAAAAGTGTGTTATGATTACCCATAGTGAATTAATAAGAGAGGTATTCAATCATGTCTCATGGATGCAAATGAAGTTGATTTAATTATCATAACTTAATATTACGTAACTAGATTAATTACTATTGTAATATTGAAATTAGTTTTACGGATGTATGTGACATACTATAAATGGTGGAATCAATTAACATGACAATATATTCCAAGGGAATAAAACCCAATTAAACTGAAGGTAGATTGTACCAGTGATAATCTCCAAAGATTTTGTTCAGACATATCCACTTACAGATCGAATCGAAATTAGATCCCATAAAAGTACATAGAAAAGATTATTAGACTGATCAAATCCACATTCTTTAGATTGTACCACTTCCATCAACATTTTCCTGATCACCATCTTTCTTCTCATGACCACCATCTTTCTTCTCATGACCACCATCTTGATCTGCCTTCTCATTCCCAGCCTCCTGCCCCATACTCTACTCAGCTCCATCCTTAGATGACCTTCCTGTTCCATCTTTAATTTGAATTGTTAGTAATTTGGAAAACAGTATCATTATCAGGAAAAAAAACATTAACATGATTTAAAGCCAATACGTGCTCTGCTACTATTGGCTTCTCAATGGTAGGATCCTGGTATGGTGCCCACGGCACACTGAATGGTCCTTGCAACATGGTATTTGTAGTACAAAATGGGAAGGTGACCCTTAAATACCCATCTATCAAATCCCATGTGACCTTCTTAGCATCATAAAATATTTCTTTTTCTATATCCACACTTCCACTGAGAGCCTTAGGTCAATCAGGTGTCATTGCTGAAGCCACAACATTGAGCACATGCTTTAGCAATGACACCTGATGCACCTAAGGCTCTAAGTGGAAGTGTGGATATTGAAAAAGAAATATTGTATGATGCTAAGAGGGTCACATGGGATTTGACATATGGGTATTTAACATCCCTCCGCAGTTTGAGCGGGAGAGGAACGAACACTCATCAAATAAAATCGTAGGTAAGCCTTTGGTGAAGATATCTGCATACTGATAACGAGAAGGTACATGAAGTACTCGGATATGACCAGCGGAAACCAAGTCACGAACAAAGTGAATATCAATCTCAATATGCTTCGTGCGTTGATGTTGCACGGGATTAGAAGAGAGATAAACGGCACTTACATTGTCACAATAAAAAAGTGTAGCGGTAGACAATGGTTTATGAAGCTCTCGTAAAAGATTACGTAACCAACAAGTTTCAGCAACGGCATTAGCAACACCCCGATACTCAGCTTCAGCACTGGAGCGAGAAAGGGTAACTTGCCTCTTTGAAGACCACAAAAGTAGATTGTTGCCAAGAAAAACACAATAACCGGAGGTAGACCGACGTGTAGTGGGGCACCCAGCCCAATCTGCATCAGAATAAGCAACCAAAGAAGATGTGGTGGACGAAAATAGCTGTAATCCATAGGGCATAGTACCACGAATATACCGCAAGATCCGCTTGAGAGCAGAGAAATGAGGCTCTCGAGGATCATGCATGTAGAGACAAACCTGCTGCACAGCATAAGATATATCAGGCCGAGTGAAAGTCAAATACTGAAGGGCCCCAGCAAGACTGCGATATAAGGTAGGATCAGACACAGGATCACCATCAGCAGAAAGCTTAGAATCCGTGTCAACTGGAGTACGACAAGGATTACAAGTGAGCATGCCAGCACGCTCAAGTAGCTCAGAAGCATACTTCTGTTGAGAGAGAAACATCCCCGAAGTATTGCGAGTCACAGAAATACCCAAAAAATAATTCAGCGGACCCAAATCAGTCATAGAGAACTCGGCATGTAAAGTGGCAATAATACTCTGAAGAAAAGCTGTAGAAGAAGCAGTCAATATAATGTCATCAACATACAAAAGCAAGTAAGCTGTATCGGACCCCCGCCTGTAAATAAAAAGTGATGTGTCACATCTGCTATGAATAAAACCAACTCGAGCAGCATATGCTGCAAATCTCTGAAACCATGCCCGAGGGGCTTGCTTAAGCCCATATAGAGATCGCTGTAAAAGACAAACATGATCAGGATGTTGTGAATCCCGAAACCCAGGAGGCTGCTGCATGTAAACAGTCTCGGATAATGAACCATGTAAAAAAGCATTCTTGACATCAAGCTGATGAACAGGCCAATGTCGAGAAAGAGCAAGGCTAAGTACCGTACGAATAGTGGCCGGTTTAACAACCGGGCTAAAAGTCTCATCAACATCAATACCTGTAAGCTGAGTGCTGCCATTCGCAACAAGGCGAGCCTTGTAACGATTAAGAGTGCCATCAGCATTATATTTATGCCGAAAAAGCCATAAGGAACGAACAATGTTCGCGTCCGATGGTCGTGGCACAAGAATCCAAGTATTATTTTTAATTAAAGCATTATATTCATCAAGCATAGCACGATACCAATGCGGGTCTTGAAAAGCATGGTTGTAGGACTTTGGAATAGGGGAAATAGTTGACACAGATAAAGTATATCGTTGAGTAGGACGATTAGTACCAACACGGTAACGAGTGACCATGGAGTGAGTCGAAGCGGGATTGCGGTTGGGTTGAGTGGTAGCGGGTGAGGGAACCGGGGGAGGAGTGGGTGGTATACTGTTTGTGGGTGGAAGATTAGTCGTGGGTGTTGGGTTAGTAGGGGCGGAAGGAGTGGGCTGCAAAGTGGAGTGATTAGTGGGCTGATTGGTTGGCGGGCCAGTGGAGTGGGCGGAAGTGGAAGTGGGCTGTGGTGAGGGAGATGTGGGTTGTCGAGTTGCGGCAACTGGGGAAGACCCAACAGTGGGCATATTATGGAGCATATGTTTTTGTATTAAATTAGGATCGGTGTCAAGGAAATTGTATGGTGGTGAGGCATCGGGAGTCATAGACCCATACGGAAAAACCGTCTCATCAAAAGTCACGTGACGAGATAGAATGATTTTATCCGTATTTAAGTCAAGACACCGATACCCACGGTGATTGGTGGGGTAGCCAAGAAAAATCGAGGGAGTAGCACGGGGTTCGAGTTTGTGATTGGTGTGAACATGTGGGTAGCAAAGACAACCGAATACACGAAGATCGGCATAATTAGGTGTTGTCTTATAAAGACGGGTATGTGGTATCTCATTGTTAATCGCAGTGGATGGAAGAATGTTTAAGAGATGTGCGGCCATGTGAAGGGCTTCAACCCAAAAGGTAGGGGGTAAGTGTGCTTGAAATAATAAGGTACGGATGAGGTTGTTAATTGTACGTATCATGCGTTCCGACTTGCCATTTTGTTGAGATGTTTTGGGACAAGAGAAACGAATGGTAATACCATTGGTGGCAAATAATTGGTGTAAGGCATTGTTGTCAAACTCACCTCCATGATCACATTGCAAGGATTTAATATCACACTGAAACTGATTTTTAACAAAAGCACGGAAATGAATGAATTTAGACAATGCATCAGACTTATTACGAAGAGGATACACCCACAAGTAATGCGAAAAATGATCTAAAAATAAAACATAGTATTTAATGCCTGAAACACTCGAAAGTGGAGAAGTCCACAAATCTGAGTGAATAATGTCAAAAGGAGACTTAACAACTGTTTCAGAAAGCGAAAAAGGAAGTCGCACGTGCTTGCCAAGCTGACAAGCATGACAAAGCACAGTGGACTTAGTCTTATTACAAGAAATCAGATTATTAGAAACTAAATGACGTAACACTTCACTTCCAGGATGACCCAGTCGTTGGTGCCACGTCTGCTGACCGACCAAAAAAGCTTGAGGATATGACAGAGATGTGACCGGATAGAGATCACCCGTGCTGTCACATCGGAGTAGAATTTGACGGGTCCAGTAATCCTTAACAGAAAAACCAAACTCATCAAATTCAATGGTACATTTATTATCTCTAACGAACTGTCTGACCGAAATTAAGTTTTTAACAATGTTGGGTGTTATGAGTACATTATTTAGGTGAAGAGGTCTGTAAGGAGTAGGTAAAGTGCTATGGCCCGTGTTGGTGACTGGAATGGATTTCCCGTCACCAACAAGAACAGATGGATACATGCAAGAATTAAAAAGAGTACTTAAATTAGTGGCATTAGAGTTAAGATGAGACGACGCACCAGTATCCATGTTCCAATTTGCATCTGTTGGATCCCGAAGAGTCATGGTATTAAACGCTTGAGGCAAAAGCGTTGCTTGACCATTTGCTGGAGTCGAACCTTGTACAGTACCCGAGAGAAGAGCCTGCTGTTGTGGGCTGAAGGCTTGTTGGGCCGGCTGTTGACCAGACTGGAAGCCTGGTGGAGCTGTGGGCCGAGATTGGCCTGATAAGCCATTGAAACCAAATTGGGCCAACATGGTTTGTTGGGCTTGTAAGAGTTGTAGAAGCTGCTGTTGTTGTGATACATTCAACCCACCAGATTGAGATCCAGCATGCATAGGTAAAGTCCCCTGAGTGGTGCGATGAGTTGTAGAATTATTACTGTTGCGAGGAGTACCTGAGGAACGAGAGGAGTCATGAAGGAAACGACAAGCATCGCCCCAACGACAAAAGCCACGTCCAAAATTACGACACACCTCACGTGTTGTGGTACGGTTGTCCCGTTCACGATTGTTCCATCCCGTTTGATTACGACTTGATGCTTCAGCCAATAGCACTTGAGGAGCACTTGAAGTAGTGCCAGTAGGGAGTACAGAAGACCGAGAACGAAGCCTCAGCTCCTCCGTTGCCACCATCGATCGAACAGTAGCCAAGTCAGGGAAAGGATCCTTGTGTGCTATGATTTGAGCGAGACTCCCATATTTGTCACTTAAGCCGTTGATGGCGTATGTGACTACATCGTCATCAGACATATCCGAACCTAAATCAGTAAGAAGGGTGAGGATAGCCTCGATCTTTGAAAAGTATTCATCAGCAGTTTGGTCTCCCATTTGAATGACCCGTAATTCTCCTTTTAAGGAGATGGTGCGGGTGCGTTTGTTGTCTTGGAAAATGGTTTCAATGGCATCCCAAGCGGCTTTAGCCGTTTTAGGATTTGCTTTAATCAACCTCTTTCGAAGGGTCGAAGAGAGGGTGAGAAAGATCCAAGATTTGACGATGGAATCAGCCGTGATCCATTCGTCCGTTGGTGGAGTCGACGTCGAGGCCTCGGTGACAGGTTCTTCGATGTGCTTTAGGACACCGAAGTTGCTACAATGGCCTTTGAAAAAATAACTCCATGTGGAGTAGTTTGATTCAGCGAGATCCAGCTTCTCAGGAATGAGACTGTTGATGTTATGAACCGCATAAAGTTTTTCAACCAAGGTGAGGGTAGGGGGTGGAGATGGGTGTTCGCTGTTTGTCATTATGGATTGATAATCGACTGTTAAATCGATGTGATGAAGGTGTAAAGGCGACTGTTAAGTCGCTGTGGAGGGATTAGGGTTTGTTTTGTATTTTAGGGTTTGGATCGGCTTGGATAATGGCTTGATACCATGTAAACCGTGTTTATTGAATGAGTATAATAAGTACAATACAATGTATATATATACTACACATTGGGCCTAATCATGAGCACAAGATACAAATACAAGTCAGGCCTTTGGGCCATACAAACACATCTGCTAACACATCTTACTAAGCTATACATGTTAATATGTCATGTCTTTGTCAGTGTGAGATTGTGACCAACACAGATATGCTCAAATTAGTTTCTAGGTTTGTTTTCTTAACTTTAGCTAATGACAATTATGAAAATAATTAGATACAAAGTCTGACATTTTCTCTAGTTCTCTTAACAAAATAACCAAGGTTGCTCGCGAATCGGTAGTAGAACCGTCGATCCTCTTATAGCTTGTAATCGGTCTAGGTGTGGTTAATCGATGATTAATCGAATTGGCATTTCCGGTAAGTTTTGATTACTTCCGGTGAGTTTTTTGGTATTTTCGGCGAGAAAAAAACAACTTCTAATAGATATAAACAGCTATTATAAGTTACCAAAACAAGTTACAGTTAGTTTTGGGTATATTTGACAACATTTGCATGTTTACAACAAGTTTGACCACCATTGATCGTTGTTGACTGCCGTTGACCGGTTGACCGATTTGTTCTACCGATTACAAAAAATCGGAAGGTTGGTGCCCAGTAACACTTAGTCGGCGATTAATCGATTTTGTAAACCTTTTTTTTCAACACTTAAAATAGCTAATGGTTCACATATCACACCGTAACTTAAAGTCTTGTAATAGATATATTAAGCCAAACTCACACACACCTCTTATCTAAACAAATTTCTGAAGCGAACCCGGCCGTCGGGCGGGTTATGTAACTAGTAAGAAATAAACTAATTTTTGTAAACTCTAATAAATATTTAAAACTTTATAAGAAATATCATCTTCAACTTTTATCTCCACTTCTGATACAATCTGCTCCCACTTGATCTCCATCATTCTCCCCAAATGAAAACTAGACCCCGAGTTTTTCGGGTACAACGTTCAACATCAGAATAAAATGTGCAAATGTCTGCCACAATAAATGCCTTAGAAATACCCATATGATCGGGTAACCCGACAACATACGCGTTGTCATTGATTTTATGCTCAATACAATATGGCCCGTATTTCTTACGCCGGAGCTTGTTATACTTGCCAACGGGAAACCGCTCTCGACGCAAGAAAACCATAACTTGATCACCCACATTAAATATTCTCTCCATGCGATGCTTATCAGCGGCTGACTTGTATTATATGCAAACTCTGCTTGTGCTAGGGCCACGCCCCATTGCTTTGGTTTGTCACCACAAATACGAATCAGGATTCCGAGAGTTCTATTAGTATAGGGCTGTAAACGAACCTGACGAACAAGAACGGAGCCACAAGGTCCTCCAAAAATGACTAAGAAACTTCATTTTTCCATCCGTTTGGGGATGAGTTGTGCTACTATAATTAAGAGATGAATCAAACATGTGCCGTCCTCCAAGAATGACTAAGAAACTTGGTATCACGATCAGAATTTATTGACTTGGGAACGTCGTATAGCCATACCATGTGCTTAAAAAACAATTTTGTTATTCCTTGTGCACCCGCTACTTTCTTACCTGGTATAAAATGAGCCATTTTAGAAAACCTATCAACCGCAACAAAAACAGAATCCACGCCCCGTTAAGTTCGAGGTAAGCCCAACACAAAATCCATAGATAAATCTTCCCATACATTGTTAGGAACACGTAATGGTGTGTAAAGACCCACATTTTGTGTCTGACCTTTAGTCGTTTGACACGCGTAGCACCGTTGAACTAACTTGCTACATTGCGCAATGTGTAAAACCTACTACGTATTTGTGTAAAACCTACACTTGTTTAAACATTTTGTCAAATAGGCCAATAAAAACTAGCAAGACCAATAAAACTAGGGTTAAGTCCATTAATAGGTAACCTACTTACCAAAAACTATACTTTTAGGTAACGTACTTTGTATATTATCATTCAGACCCTTCAAACTTTTAAATGTTGTTCAATATAGGCAAAAATGGGCAAATTTTGGAAGGGTTACCGGCTCAAAACTGACACGTCATCATTTTTAAGTAAATAATTTTTTTTATTCTTTATCACAAACAAGTAATGGACGATTTAGACGTATAGTTACTATGGCCCAAATAGATTGCACCTGTAACAAAATCTTGTGCAGCTCTTGCATCCACCTTTTGGATCTTAGTCAAAAGAAACAAAAGATCTCTTAGAATAAATTAAGCCACGATCTCCGGTTAACACATAAAAGGATATACCATTGAGATTTGAATACACAAACATAACACACTAAATTAGAAACCCAGTAATTCGTTGATACAAATCTCAAGATCAGATCGTACACATGTAGTGTGTCAGATATGAGTTTAGCGAGGCGGTGGAATGTCGAAGAAATCGCTGTAATCTTTCTATCTTGTTCACTTTCAAAACCCAAGGTAAACCTGGTTTTGTACACAATGCGCACAAAGTTTTCAACGAAATGACTCAAGATTTTTCTGACTTGTGCTAGGGCCACGCCCCATTGCTTTGGTTTGTCACCACAAATACGAATCAGGATTCCGAGAGTTCTATTAGTATAGGGCTGTAAACGAACCTGACGAACAAGAACGGAGCCACAAGGTCCTCCAAAAATGACTAAGAAACTTCATTTTTCCATCCGTTTGGGGATGAGTTGTGCTACTATAATTAAGAGATGAATCAAACATGCGCCGTCCTCCAAGAATGACTAAGAAACTTGGTGTCACGATCAGAATTTATTGACTTGGGAACGTCGTATAGCCATACCATGTGCGTAAAAAACAATTTTGTTATTCCTTGCGCACCCGCTACTTTCTTACCTGGTATAAAATGAGCCATTTTAGAAAACCTATCAACCACAACAAAAACAGAATCCACACCCCGTTAAGTTCGAGGTAAGCCCAACACAAAATCCATAGATAATCTTCCCATACATTGTTAGGAACACGTAATGGTGTGTACAGACCCACATTTTGTGTCTGACCTTTAGTCGTTTGACACGCGTAGCACCGTTGAACTAACTTGCTACATTGCGCAATGTGTAAAACCTACTACGTATTTGTGTAAAACCTACACTTCTTTAAACATTTTGTCAAATAGGCCAATAAAAACTAGCAAGACCAATAAAACTACTACGTATTTGTGTCATTGTTTTTTTACTGATCATTCTCTAATAGGCCGCACCTTTTCCTTATCAACTTGAATTCCATCTCCGCTTATAATAAAACCCAGGAACAACTTCCTGACCATAAAGTTGCACATTTTAACATTCGCATAAAGCTTATTTTTTTTGCAACGTTGTTAGTACCTCAAGTAGATGCACAAAGTGTTCTTCTTTTGTTTTGCTGTATATCAATAATATAATATCGTCAAAGCAAACAACGATAGACTTTCTAATAAAAGGTTTTAATACCTGAGTCATTACCCAAATAAAAGTAATTGGGGCTTTCGATAGCCCAAAAAACATTACCATCCACTCGTATAATCCGTCTTTAGTTTTAAAGGCCGTTTCTAATCCGTATTCGATGATATCCGCTCTTTAAATCAAATTTGAAAAATACAAGGTTGCAAAATCGCTAGGCGTTAGTTGGGCGGCCGGGTACCACCTAGCGATTAATCGGCTAGGCGGGGATTAATCGATGATTAATCAGATTGGATTGTTCATATATATAATTATAAATTTGTGAAACTACATGCCGATTTGGCTAATGTATGTCCAATTTAGCCGACTTTTATCCGATTTAATTGGTATGTTGACCGATTTTTGACCAAACCGATTAGTGAAAATCCAGGCGGCTAATCCCCGCCTAGCGCCAAGGCCCCGATTAATCAGCCACCTAGGCTGATTTTTGCAACACTCGGAAAATATCATCGCCCTGCTCAGTCCATCTAACATATCTTCTAGTTGTGGAATATGGAACTTATACCCGATGGCAATTTTATTAATTGCTCGGCTATCCACGCATATCCCTTAACTTCTATCTTTCTTTGGTGTCAAAAGGGCCTGGATAGCGCATGGGCTCATACTTTCTCTAACATACCCCTTTTCAATAATTATTCAACTTGTTGTAAAATTTCACTTTCTTTCGTACTCATTCTATAATGAGGAGGATTTGAAAGGCTAGCACTAGGAATAAGGTCAATGTGATATTGGATGTCTCGCACAGGTGGAAAACCATCTGGAAGCTCTTGCGGCATAACGTCGCCAAATTTGTCTAACAACAACTTCTATGTTTCAAAGCAGGGTCTAGATTGTGTATCAACCTTAAAAATTTGCTTTGCAATTAAGGCATGAACGACCCCGCATTATTTTATGGCAGCCACCATCTCGCGCTCAGATTGAATGATGGTGATGTAAGACTTTTCCCCCTTCGATGGCGTGTCGAGACATTTGCTAGCCTTTAAAGGAAGTAACGTGAACTTCACTGTGTACTATCCAAACGATATATATTATCTCTTCCATCATGTCGTGCATCAACGTCGAATTTCCATGGTCTACCAAATAGTAAATGTTAGGATCAATAATCACACGATAATAAGAAAATAAGAAATAAAAAGAATCTAGAGAGAGAAAGCTAGAGAGAGAAAGAAGGAGGATGGATTATCATATTGTTATGAGAAGAGAAACAAATGACAACCAACCCTCCCTAACATGCTAGGGAGGGGTATATATACTTCCTCGTGACGCCTAGGACTTTCCATGGGCCGGGCTCGGGTTGTGGTTGGGCTTAAGCTCGAAACACATACAATATTAGATTAAATAACGAGCCTGATACCCATTCTAGCCTACTACAACGTACATAATATAATGACTGAGACTTTCTATTTGAATGACCGAAACTTCCTTGTTTGACTCAATATTTTGAGGCTAACAATCTCCCCCGAAGTGAAGTAATTGAGATTAACTCTGAGATTGCATTGACTTTAAGCTCTTATAGTCTTGGTCTTGGTCATTATCTTTGTTGTAGGCTTGTTCCTTCATGCTTTTTGATCTTTGATCTTGAGCCTTTTGTCATTGTCTTTTGACTTGGACTTTAATTCTGAGATCTTGAAATCTTTCTCCTTGAAATCTTTACCATCTTACGACCTTGTGTATTGACCAACATACTCATACTTTGACATCACTTGAACACTAACAATCTCCCTCAACATAGATATTTTACTTGATTTGGTTGTAATCATATGCTTGATGTTATTTGAGGAAGTTCTTGTTTATCAGAACTTGCAGAAGTGTATCATGAGATTCAGAGCTTTCTTCAAGTCTTGATTGATGCCTTAAATATATCTTTAAGCTTGAGCATGAGCATGTGGCCTTGACGATCCAACAATCACATTCCCTGGTATTGAAAGAAAGAAACTATTTACCATCACTTCTAAACCAGTTATCGGGATGATATACGAGAACATCAAGAAGGAGAAGAGAGTGATGATACATAAGGAGATTCATAAGTTCTGTGATGCTACTTTAAAAAGTGTTTTGGAGATGTTGAAGAAGTACAACAAGCATGTGAAGTATGGATATGCAAACCCAAGTCCCAGTTATGCAAATGTTGAATACTTACAATTCTATGAAGAAGATATTGAAGAACGTTTGAGGCATCGTGATCAGATGAGACGATGGGAAATGTACGTGAATGGAAGTCCACTTGGATAAAAAAGGGATCACCCAGAATAATCGACCTTTAGGGGGAGATTGTTAGGATTGAAAAAGTGTCGATTATGATAATTTAGTGGTTTATTTAATTTAGCAATGTTAAATCTTTATTTTATAGGTAATAGTTAGTCATGTAATAAGGTAATGTAAGCTTAAGTCAAAAATAGCTCACATTCCAAAGATTAAGGACTAGCTAGCAAATATTAGAAAATAAGAAAGGGTGATTAGCACTCTATAAATACCTCCTTCATCTAATGAAGGAGGTTATGGATTGTAATCACTTTCCTCCTTCATTTCTCTTTTCCTCTTTTATAAAATTAAAAATTAGTAAAACTTGCCTTCCTCTCTTATTCTCTCAAGCTTAACCGAATTCTAAAGTGTGATTCAATATCTACGACCTAACAAACATCTTCAAAAACACACTTTCTGGGCACTTATGGTGAAGGCGTCAGAATGGAAATCACAAGCTTAAAAACTTGTATTTCGTACAGTTTCTTCCTGAATCGAGCCCAAGTCACGTGCTTTTCCTCTAAATGCTTCCCAAATGCTAAAACATCAAAAAGAAACAATTAAGTAGAATATCTGGGCATATTTGCATGATTTAGGGGGTTAAATGACCCTGAAAAAGTGTATAAAATGACACCTCATCAAAGACACATAAGAAAGGATATTTTTCCAGGCCCCTCGTGTGAGATGATTTGTGGTTGAGTACGATCGTACAATGCGTGTCTATAAAGACACCAAGGGAGAGCAAATCATTCACGAAGAACAAGAAAGGACAAAAGTATTATGAGGTTAATATATCCATGCCTACTACATTCTAAAAATATCGACAAAGTGCTGAGGGATACAACCATATAAACTCAACCAGAAGCTTGAGTTAAGGAAGATTACTCAATGTGTATTGAATCATTTTCTACGAGCTGGTTACTTCAATGTCTTGCTCATGACCTCTACGTATGGAGAAATATATTAAACGTTGATGACTTGCACAAGTGGGAGTCTAAAAGGATAATATGCAAGCACACAACGATCTTTCATCCACTGACATTCACAAAAATGCCGAAGGGTCGCATCAGTGCACACTAAATGGAAAATTGCAAGCGGAAATGAGAAGCGAGTTTTGTAAATGAATAAGAGTATTAAGGAAATGAAAATACGGCGATATTTTCATTTGAGGAATAACGGTTATAACTCGAAGCTTAATATTTATCCAGGATAAATATTTGAGGGGTTGTAAACGACAAAAAGGCCAAACCAAACAACCCAAATGAAACCCCAAGAGGGGTGTCGTTTAATTTCTTGTCAAACTACAATACTTATTCTACAAGTATTAGGGTTCTAGAATCTTCCCATGAGCCCTATAAATACAAAGGGTCTCTAAAGGATTCTCACAACTCACAAACTAATTCTAAATCCCTCTCTTCTCTCCCTCCCTTCCTAAAACCAATCGGCCAAGAGAAAAGTTATACCCTTGTGTTGATCGGCAATAGAATTCAACAAGTTGATATCTTAATCGGCTCCTAGCCGATTTTGGGTTTACCCCGTCTCTATAATTTGCCTAACTTGCGGTAGGTTCGAAGCTGTAGTTCTATTTGTGTAGTACTGGTAGATACCTGACGCAACCCAAGGTTTAGTTTTCTCGAGAAAACCCTATTTCGGTCGAACTACCAAGAAGAAGGAGATCATGCGCATCAGACTGATCAAAAAGCTTACACACCTATAGGATAAAAAGCAATTATTTTATAAACACCCTTTATACGTGCATAGGTTTTAGGTTATATCACTATTTAGGTATGATCGTGCTAATAGGGTTAGTCTTGCTGCATGGCTAACTCTGTGTTTATTTACCGTTGTGCATGTTTTATTGGCCATGCGGGATACCACCAGAACCCTACAATGACACCAACAATTATGGCAACCAGCTTTGTCCAGTCGATAATTACAATTCTCCCTCTCACCAATCATCACGGTCTTCCCAATGCGATAGAAATTAGTTTCGCAAAACATCACCAAAAATAATTGTCCAAATTAGATCCGCACACGACTGTGTCTTTTGGTATAAATTGAATCCTAAAAAGTCAAACTGAAACCTAAAACGGTGCCTTTTTGTAATCACGAAAGCAATGTGTAACCCTTAAAATCCTTATACACGGTCGTTTGGTCATTAAGTTTTTTTAACAAATCAAGAAAGGTAAAAAATTCCAAATTTAAACAACAACCTATTTTTGTTCCAAGTTATAAAGCTACTTCTATGTTGGCTCAAATATTATTTTGGCTGCAAAACCCGGTTGCATATGGTGCAAAATGATTCTTACCACACCAAAACCATGACTCATTGGTGTATCGTACGCGCTGGCCAAAACGATTGTAGTTTCTGCCATGCAGTTTTAGCGCAGCCATAATTACGATTCGTCAAATGACCAAATTATCACAGCTAAGAAAACAACATCCAAATTGGACCCACATAATAGCGCAAAATCACATAAACCTTAAACAATACAGATTTCGCAAGACAACACATGCACATACTAAAAAATAGTGGACCACAACACACAACAACCGCACCAAAATTAAATCTGCACAAAAAATCTATAAATACAACATGCAACAACTTTACCTAAACAATGAGCACTAAAAAAAACCCTAACACCTCTAACCACATTTTCGGCATAATCGATAACCATTACGACACCTCAATCAAAATCATGTTCTCTACATATCATTCTGACCGAAACTCCTAAAACAATTGCAACTTTCAATCAAAACTTTACACATTATTCTGACCAAAACCCTTAAAACAATTCCAACTTTAAACAACTAAATTAAAAAACCCTAATTTTCAATATCATTAGTGTTAGAAATTGAGAAAAGACCCGGTCACTACCAATATATCATAGAATAGCTCGTAGCGTAATAGTTGGAAACTTACCAAGCTAACCGGGTCAACATAAAACATCCTTATGTTGATTGGCCATGCCATGGTATAAATAACCCTCTCCACACATTAGAGAGGGTTGGTTGTTCATTTGGTTCTTTCACATAATATATTTTCTCTTCCTTTCTCCCTCTAAGTGCTACAACCCACTTTCTCTCTGTAGACTTTCTTTTGCGCATTTGTTAAGTGATTTGATACATCTACAATTCGTATCAGTCGCTATGGGGTGATGTCGTGAGCTTGTGTGCATTTATATCTTGTTTAGATCATGGTTTTTAGTTATCTTCTTGGTTTCATGTCTTAAAAAATCAAACCCAGATTTTTGTGTTTAAAAGTGTTGAAGTTTATGTTTTTAAGCAAGATCTAGGACTAAGATAACTAGTTGTGCAAGAAAAAAATCAAGGTAAAACGTCAAAAAGGTCTGTTTTTGGTGATTTTTATAGAAAAAGTACGTTTTTATTTTGAAGCTAGCAAAATATGCTTGAATCTAGTGAAATATGTATGTAGGCGGAATATGTTTGTAGGCGAAATATGTTTGTAGGCGATTTATGACAGGTTGACTTCAAGCGATTTATGACACTTCTAGGAAACAAAACTCTGCTTAATTTTTCTTAGGTCAAGCGAAATATGTATCAGGCGAAATATGTTATCAGGCGATTTATGTTAGCAAGCGATTTATGTTAGCAATAGATTTATGACAGGTTGTTAGTTCAAGCGAAATACGTACTTATGCAAAATGAAACTTTGTCCAATTTACATAAACCAAGCGAAACATTACATTGTCATATTTCAAGCGAAACATTACAAGCCAAACATTACAGTTGTCATATTCCAAGCGAAACATTACAACTATCATATTCCAAGTGATTCATTATATCCATCACAAAAATATTTATTTTCTACGGTTTGTCTTACTTTGTAAAATCCCGTAAAATACTTGGATTTCTCAGTTTTAGTGAAGATTTATAAAATCCTAAGGAATATCAATCTTAATCATCACCAACAACAACCCTTAACACAATCCTCATTTATCATTGTTCGATTAATATTTAATCATTTCATTTCTTAATTGAAGCAAGATGACTACTTTAGCAGAACACATAATTGTTGCTGGAGCTGAAAACCGTCCTCCAATGCTTGAAAAATCAATGTATGATTCATGGACAAGTCTTATACGTCTATTCATCAAAGGGAAGAAAAATGGTAGGATGATGCTTGATTCCATCGATAATGGTCCACTGGTTTACCTAACTGTTGAAGAAAATAGACAGACTCGACCTAAGAAATACCCTGAAATCACTGAAGCACAACAACTTCAAGATGACTGTGATGTTAAAGCAACAAATCTCATTCTTCACGGTCTTCCACCCGATGTGTATGCACTTTTAAATCATCAAGAGGCAGCTAAGGACATTTGGGATAGAGTCAAGCTACTAATAAAGGGTACTGAATTATCATACCAAGAACATGAATGCAAATTATACAACTTGTTTGATAAATTTGCTTATGTTCAGGGTGAAACATTGTATGAGTACTACTGGAGATTCTCTCAGTTGATCAATGACATGCATGCTATTGGGATAACAATGCAACAAGTTCAATTTAATACTAAGTTTCTGAATGCTCTTCTATCGAAATGGAGCAAGTTTGTCACTGATGTGAAGTTAGCAAAGAGTTTGTATACCAGCAACTATGATCAGTTGTATGCATACCTCAGTCAACATGAACAACATGCTAATAAAGCATGGATCATGCGTGAAATATATCTGGATCCTCTTGCATTGGTAGCCAACTCTCAAACTCTATATAATCCATCTCAGTCTCCACAACATTCACGTTCTTTAATGTATCCACCCCCTTAACAATTCACACCAGTTTATGCATCACCTATTCATCATCAACACCATCACACTCCAGTCAACCCAAAACAACAATCAGTTTCTCCACTAGTGACATAACAATCTCAAGTTGAATTTCCTCAATCGGACTCTGGTCTCGCTGTTCCTACATTTCAGCAAGGAGATGATCCAATTGAATGCATTAATAAAGCAATGGCCTTCCTATCTGCTGTGGCATCAAGGTTTCCACCTTTAAACAATCAACTCAGAACGTCTTCCAATCCTAAAAATCAGGCAACCATTCAAGATGGTAGAGTCACCGTTCAACAAGTTCAAGGAAGACAAAATTAGAGTTTTCCTGGCATTGGAAACTAAGGAATTGCTACAACCTTAAGGGGAAACTATGCAGCTGCTCAACAAACAATCCTTCAGATTTTAGCCTTCCAAATTGAAGACTTGGATGTCTATGACTCGGATTGTGATGATATATCCTCGGCTAAAGTAGTTTTGATGGAGAATCTTTCAAGCTGTGATCCTGGTGTTCTATCTGAGGTACCATATTCTGATTCTTATCTAAATGATATGATTAATCAAGATGTGCAAGAGATGCAGTATTCAGAACAAACAAATATTGATGATTATTTAGATAATGAGATAAACAGTGATAGCAATATCATTCCTTACTCTCAATATCTGCAAGAGTCACAAGATGCGGGTATTTAGGATACTAATTATTCTGCACCAAATGATTTATTGGTTCTATCTTTGGTTGAACAAATGACTGATCATGTAGCTAAATTATATAAGGAAAATCAGACAAATAAAATGGTAAATGAATCATTAACCGCTGAGCTTGAGAGATACAAAGAACGAGTCACCATTTTTGAATAAAGATTTAATGTAGATTTGAACAAACGTTAAAAATTAATAGATTCCCAGATGGATGACTTAATTCAGAATAGAAATGCAAAGTTTGCGGCTTTTTAGCAAGAGATCTATACACTTAAAGAAACTATTTCTAATCATGTCAAAGAAAAGGAATCTTTATTAAAAACATTAACGGTTTCCAAAACAAAATCTAAAGAAAAAGAGTCTAAATACATTGACAAGGAAATTGTTTTGGAAAAACAAAATAAAGAACTGGAAAATATCATTTGTAAGATGTATCGATCTACGCAAGCAATGCATATGCTAATGAAACCACAAGTTTTTTACGATGACACTCACAAACAAGCTCTTGGTTATCAAAATCCGTTCAATCTTAAAAAAGCTCAACAGATTAAACCAACATTATATGATGGTAGTGTTATTGCTAAAGAACATGCTCTGATTTCTGTGATTAATGATGAAGAGACATTGATTTTGGAAGAAGTGAGTCGGTCAAAGATGCTTGATAAACAAAATGATCTAATTTTAATAAAACAGAAAGTTACTATTTCTCTAATTGATTATTCAACCTTGAATAAAATAAAAGAAGATTTTGGTAAACGTTTTTTCACTCAAAAAGAATTGTCTGCAGAACAAGCTTTCTGGTTAAAACATTCAAACTATAATCCTGACACATCTTTTAAGTCACATACAGCTATTAGAATTGAAGCTCCTAGTGAACTTCCTAAGGTAAGTTTGGTAAATGAAAGTCTTAAAAAGCTAAAATATCAACTCTAAGACATGCCCTAGTTTCATGAATCCTTTTGAGAAATTAGTTTCTGTCACACATATGAACAAGGACACAAAAGTTAGGGTTGCTAAACCTGTCACATCTTCAAGCAACAATCCCAAGCAGTCTGATTCTCTTAAAACCAAAGATTCTAACAAGCCTTTGTTGACTTCTACAGGAGTAGACACTACTACTAGTGCTAGCGGATCAAAGCCTTTAGGCAATACAAAGAAAAATAGGATCTCACAACCACCAAGTAGCAATCAAAAGAATAAAGTAGAAGAAAACCCTAGGAAAGTTAAATATAGTTTGAATAAGAGAAACTCTATTTCTGAACCTATCTGTAATGCACATGTTAAGCATTCTGTGAAAGATGCTAAGTTTGAATCTATTTTTGCTATCTGTAACAAATGTCTGTTTGATGCTAATCATGATATGTATGTTATTGATTATGTGAATGTGCGTTTAAAATCTAAATCTAAAAGAAATAAAATGAGAAAAGTATGGAAACCTACGAGAAAGGTGTTTAGTCAAATTTGATATAGTTGGAAATCCACAGGTAGGACCTTTACTATAGATGGAAATAGGTACCCTTTAACTAAGATTACCTCCACTAAAGTAGTGCCTACTAAGGAAACCTCTACCAAATTAGTAGCTACACCAACTCAAAGAATCTTAGTTTACAGCAGGAGACCAAAAGCAACAAGATCTGTAGGTTCCAGTAGCAAAGTTAAGATTGTAGAATCTAAAACTTCTAACTCTAAGGAACCCAAATAATCTTGGGGATCCACTATTTCTGATGTTCCATCTTCTTCTCTTAACGACTGCAGGTTGTCCAAATTGTTCTGTGGCATTTGGACTCTGGATGCTCCAAGCATATGATCGGAAATCGCTCTCAACTCATCAACTTCGTCAGTAAATTTTTAGTTACCGTTAGATTTAGGAATGATCAAATTGCTAAGATAATGGGTTATGGAGACTATTAAATGGGAAATGTTACAATATCTCAGGTTTATTATGTGGAAGGGTTAGGTCACAACTTATTCTTCGTGGGTCAATTTTATGATTCAGATCTCGAAGTAGCTTTTCGCAAACACACATGTTTCATTCGTGACTTAGAAGGTGTTGATCTACTCAAGGGATCTAGGGGTTTAAATTTATACACTTTATCTATGGAAAATTTGTTGCTCTCCTCTCCTATACGTCTCTTGTCTAAGGCCTCAAAGACCAAGTCTTGGTTGTGGCATCGAAGATTATCTCATTTAAACTTTGACTATATCACTTCTCTTGCCAAACATGTCTTGTCCGAGGTCTTTTAAAACTGAAGTATCAGAAGGATCACTTGTGCTCTGCCTGTGCTCTCGGTAAAAGCAAGAAACACTCCCATAAACCCAAAGCTGAAGACTTCATTTAAGAAAAACTCTATCTACTGCATATGGATCTTTACGGGCCAATGAGGATTCAAAGTATCAATGGGAGAAAATATATACTGGTTATCATTGATGATTATTCTCGGTTTACATGAGTGAAATTTCTACGATCAAAGGATGAAGTTCTAGAGTTCGTAATCAAATTCTTCATAATGATTCAAGTTCGTCTAAATGCAACCGTTCCTAACATCAGGACTAATAAAGGCACTGAATTTGTCAATCAGACACTGAAAGCTTACTATGAAGAAGTTAGAATTTCACATCAAACATCTGTTGCTCGCACCCCATAATGGAATGGAGTTATCAAAAGACGAAACTGTACTTTAGTGGAAGCTGCCCGCACCATGTTGATCTTTTCAAAGGCTTTATTATTTCTTTGGGCAAACGCAGTCGCGATAGCTGGTTATACTCAAAATAGATAATTAATCCGAAAACGTCACAACAAAACATCGTTTGAACTTCTCCATGATAGAAAACCTGACTTATCCTATCTTCATGTCTTTGGTGCTCTTTGATATCCCACTAATCACGGGGAAGACCTTGGTAAGTTAAAACCTAAAGTTGATATAGGAATCTTTATTGGTTATGCTCCTGCAAATAAAGCATTCCGAATCTACAACAAAAGGACCCAAATGATTATTGAAACTATTCATGTTGATTTTAATGAGTTGACAACAATGGCTTCTGAACAATTCAGTTCAGGACCCGGGCCTAAACTTTTGACTCCTAGAATAATCAGTTCAGGACTCGTGCCTAACGTTACTTCTTCAACTCCGTATGTCCCACCAACGAAGAATAATTAGGAAATATTGTTTCAACCAATGTTTGATGGGTACCTTAATCCCCCACCATGTGTTGATTCTTAAGTTCCTGCAGTTATTGCTCTAGAACCTGCTATTTCAACCGGTATACCTTCCTCAACTATAATTGATCAAGATGCATTATCTTTAAGTACATCTCAAACAACTTAAGAAACACCACCTCTAGTTATTCCTCTCGGTGTTGAAGAAGCTGACTATGATATTAAATTTGCACACATGGATAATAATCCTTATGTTGGTTTTGCAATTCCAGAACCTAGTTCTGAAGAATCCTCTACTCAGGTTGTTATTCCAAACAATGTGCACTCAATCAATCAACCACCCAAACACATTAACAAATGGACCAAAGATCATCCATTTGATAATGTGATTAGCGATCCTTCTAGACTGGTCTCCACCTGACATCAACCACAAGATGAAGCCTTATTATGCTATTTTGATGCTTTCCTTTCTTCCGTTGAACCCAAGAGTTATAAAGAAGCATTGACAAAATCATGTTAGATTGAAGCCATACAATAAGAACTTAATAAGTTTGAACGTCTTAAAGTTTAGGAGCTGGTACCTCGTCCGGATCATGTTATGATTATTACCTTGAAATTGATATACAAGGTAAAACTAGATGAACTGGGTGGTGTGTCGAAAAATAAGGCTCGTTTGGTAGCGAGGGGATATCGTCAGGAAGAAGGCCTAGACTTTGAGGAATATTTTGCTCTAGTTGCATGACTCAAGGCCATCCGTATCTTTATTGCATTCGCTGCTCATATGAACATGGTCGTCTACCAAATGGATGTGAAGACTACGTTCTTGAATGGTATACTGCGTGAGGAGGTCTACGTTAGTCAATCGGACGGGTTTGTAGATCCAGAGAATCCCAATCATGTGTATAAGCTAAAGAAAGCCCTTTTTGGCC
>BQNB010034674.1:0-49334 GCA_026074375.1 Tanacetum coccineum
CAGAGATGAAAAAGCATATTGAGATAGTTAAAGATGATGAGGTAGCAATTGATGTTATACCTCTAGCCATCAAACCTCCAGTGATTGTTGAATACAAGATTGTTAAAGAAGGAAAGTTTGTATACTTTCAATTGATAAGGGCTTATAGAAGTTCAAAAAGGTACTTATCAATGATTAAGATGCATCAGAATATTGATAGAGAAGATTTAGAGACCCTCTAGAAGTTGGTTAAAGCTAAACATGGGAATACAAGGCTAGAGGAGGAATGTAAAAAAGTGTTATGGGGTGATCTGAAAGTAATGTTTGAACCTGACATAAAAAGTGAAGTATGGAGAAGTCTACAAGGATACAAAGTGACTATTTGGAAGTTGTTTAACACATGTGGAGTGCACTTTGTAAGGTTTACAAATTTACATATCTTTATGTTGGTTGAGAAAAGATATCCCCTTACACCAATAACAATCAAAAACATGCTGAACAAGAAGCTTCAAGCTGACCATTGGAATGAGATGTGTTATAAACTAGTCAAGCTCATGACAAAGCAGGAAAAGGGTCAATGAAGTGTTTGAATGCATCCTCCTGATAATGATGAAGACTTTTAATGAAGAAACTTGAAGATTTAAAAGATGAACATCAAGTTTAGGGGAGGATTGTTGGGATTAAAAGACTTCAAGATGATTCTTAGAGTTACTGTTACTTATGTATATCTTAGTGTTGTCAAGCATAACTTAGTGCTGCTGGTATTACTAATGAAAATTATGCTAAGTAGTTAGTACTGGTAGTATAAAAGTTACTACTGCTAGTTACTACTGTTAGTATATATTAGTACTGTTAGTATAAAGTTACTACTGCTAGAAGAAGTTAAGACGGCTCAGAGGTGAAGAATGAAAATATACTAAGTAGTTACTACTGCTAGTACAAAAGTTAGTACTGCTAGTATATGTTAGTACTGCTAAAGTAAACTTCTAAGTAGTTAATGCTGCTTGTGCTCAGTTACAACTTTTGAGTGATTACTACTGCTGGAAGGATTATAAAGACATAGATGAGATCAATGACTTATCAGAGAAGAGATAAAAGATTGATTGGAGAACACGAATACTTATGAAGATAAGTATTAGTTATTTGTAAAGAAGATATGTATAACTTATTTGTTTAAGGGATTATGTTTGCTTATAGAAAAGATCATGATAACTTAGGAAAGTATTGTAAGCCTTGTAGGACTCCTTGGTTTATAAAAAGAGGTCCTAGGGCATAATGTTAGATACAGATCTTTAATATTCGTAGCATTAAGGTTTTGTAAACCTTAACACTATTAAGAGTGTTCATTTTATATTGAGGCTGAAAGTTTGGTAAACTATTGTTATTAATCTTGTTCTTTACTGTTTTATTAAGAATTCTTCTTAGTATCATTGACTAGATTCCGCATAGTCTTTGATATTCATAATCAAAGTTTCTACTATAGTTGTCTTGGATTTATTCATTACAACTAAGCTTTTACAAGCTAAGCAAGATCTATTCAAGTGGGATCAATAAGAAACAAGATCACACGGTTTATTTTTGAAGTCGATTTTATGAAGAACAGAAGTCACGGAATTATGTTTTTGGTTTCTTGTGTGATTCGGTGACTATTAGGGTTTTTCACCTAAACCCTAATTCTGTAAAAGAAGAAACTGAATACGTGGCTGTTATTGATTGGTTCGTGACAACAAGGAGATTTGGCATGATAGGTAATCATGGATTCAAAGGTTACAACTGTTGTTATTGATTACTACTGCTCAAATTTGTGACAGATTAGCAACAGATCGGTGACACTAAAAAGCGTCATCTGGATACTTAAAAAATGGGTATCCTTAAACAGGGTTTGAAGGTTGTTGCTACGTTGGTGTGGTGAATGAATGTGTGAATGTTAAGTCGACAACAGTGGTTATGTGGTTTGAATGATTCAAAACCCTAATACGTTGGTTTAGGGTTTGGTTGAATGCTGGTGTTGATCTTTGGTTTGATTCTGGTATGTACTCGTGTTGGTTGATATCACAGATGTTTGGATTGTGATTCATGGATTGTGATATTGAAAGCAGGTTTTTATGAAAATAAGGTTTCTAATTTGGGTGTTTTTTTAAGGATAAAGAAGTTATGATTAAGATTTGTTTTCATAAGTATAACTTTGTAATGATGTTGTTGTTTAGTGATTGTGTACAACAGTAGTTAGATTAATACTGCATATACTTTATACTGCCATTTTTATTTAAAGCTGCCAATAGAAGTTAACGATGTTTCGTGATCTTTGTATTAATACTGCTAGCTTTAAAGACTTTCTACTGCTAGGGTTCCAATACAAGATTAGTGCTGCTTGTTTACCCTTAGTACTACCAAACGGGGTTACAAGGAATGCTTCTACTTCTAAGTGCTGCCATGTTTGAGCAGATACTACTGCTATTGGTTTGAGATTCGATTTAATGCTGCCAAGAAGTGTGAAAATAGTAGTAAGGTTAATACTATTTAGGCTTAAATAACTTACTACTGCTTGAAGACATTACTACTGCCAGTTTATTCGTTAATGCTGCTGTCACGATACTATGTTGTCACGATACTAACAAGGTGGATTTGAAGGCATACACAATGATTCAAGTTGGGTATGGAATATTTTTAGTACTGCCAAGGTATGTTGCTTGTTATGTTTATGGTATTCATTGGTTAGTACTCTTCGTTCATGGTTTATTAGTACCACTCCTCGTTGAGTTTTAATACTGCTTCAAAGTATACTACTATTTCTTCGTGCTCAAATGTTAATATTGCTCGTTTTATTGTTAATATTGCTATGAGTATGAAGATTAGTGACAGATGAGTAACACTAAAAAGTGTCACAAATAGTTTGGGAGGAAGGAGAATGCAAATTAGTGCACATTAGTGACAGATTAGTGACAGTTTTGTGACAGATAAAGTGTTGCTAATTGTTAAATTTTTAGTACTGCTTACAAAGAAAGTTTATACTGCCAGTTATAGGTTTCTACTCCTGGGCTTATTGTTTATACTGCTAGTTATGCCTGATATCAGACAAAGGGCAGTTTTGGTTATCGGATGACACACACATGGTTTGGATCTCGAATTGAACAGAATGTTTCATTTAAGGGGAAGCTAAAAGGTTATGATTTTAAATGTTCTTAAAAGTTTAAAGGCTCGTATTATTGGATTAATTGATTACGGAGATGGTTATTTATCACTTATTTGACGGTGAAGTAGAATTACTTGGGTACGGGTTTTATCATATCTTAAACAGCTTACAACGTTTAGAGATAACTTGTATGTGCTTAGAAATGTTGTGACGAAGACTTGTCAAAATATACCAAAGGTGAGCGATTTCTCTTATGGTGCTCAATGCGTACATTTGCTATTACTTTGATTATGTGTCTTATAGAAGATGATGATTTTTGTCAAGAGGTTGCGATCTACTTATATTTCACAGATTTATTTATGAGTTTGACGTCACGTGGATAGTACAAGATATAAGACACAAGTTTAGGTTATTCTACTTCAGCATCAAGTTTGTTATACTTAGTTTTCTTCATAAGTGATCATTACATAAAGCTTACAGAATTAAAGATTCAAGATATGGTTAACATATGGGTTTCAGGGGAAGCTTATTGTTAAAATGTTTAACCATTTACATGTGGCATTAACGCGAAGGTTTTTACTACTACTAATCATTATTACTACTGCTAGTGTGAGTTTCTACTTCTCAGATTTTTTTTTTTTAAAATTGTGCGTCATGGAAGGCAATTTGAGTCATTAGAAGGCTTGGATTAGAAGTGTGATATTGGTTTGTAGTGGTCAAAATCAAAGTTGCTTATATTCATATGTCCCCTATTGGATTATGAGAAAAGGGGGAAGAAGATGATGTTAACAGGTATAATTGGCAACTTGTAGATCCTTGGTGTGGCATGGTACAAAGGAAATCTGATTAAGGGGAAGTTTTGTTTCATTCAGGGAGATCCATGATCTCAACTTTAGGGTAAGCTTTAATTAAAGGCTTTATGATGAAGTTCGTACAAGAACATGTTTGTTTTGTCATCATCAAATAAAGGAAGATTGTTAGGAATTATAGATTTGATGAGATAAAAGAAACAAGTAATTAAACAAAAGGATCAAAATCGTCATTAAAGAATTCTACAAGCTGGTGGAGAATTATAGAAGATTTGGTCAAAGATATCAAAAGATGAAGATTCTGGAAGATCTCCTTAAGAAGATAAAGATAACAGAAGATATTTCTTAATATTTAAAAGATTTACTTGTTTATATCTTTATGTTAACTTCCTTTGTAAGTCATGATCTCTCTATATAAAGAGATCATAGACACATAGTTTTAGTATCCATAAAAGTGTGTGTACACAAGGTACAATGTAGACATCTATAGTTTGTGTGGTGTAGCCTCAAGGATCTTTGATCCCTGTTACAGGTGGTAACCATTATATTCTGATCAAATATAATTGGGGCTTGGAGTGTATTATATGGTAAAACCTTGTTCATAACATTGTTCTTTATGTTTTAATTTCGCTATGCAAAATATGTTATTAATGTTATTAATCCGAGATATAAGATCTAAACAATCTTGAGCAAAACGATCCTATCAAGAATTGTTATGAAGTCTTTTGGTGCTTTTCGAGAAGTTATCCTGTGTTTAGCAGAAATCGTTACGCAGCGCGTACCGGCACGACATTAAATTTGAAAATGAGTTTTATAAGTTTTGGGTGGATTGAAATAAACTTATTTAATGAAATATTTTATAAGTTGGTGAAACGTTGGATAAAACGTGAATCGTTAAGGTGTGAATTGAAAGTTATCAAAAAACGGGAGTTTTCGTGAAATTCGGTAAAAGACTGTAACGGACGCTAAAGTGAAAATCTTGGGCAAATCAAAAGTATCAAGTTGAATTTTGAATGTTGGAACGCTTTGAAAATGATGGAAAAGGTTCGGTTGAGTTGAAAATTCGTGTTTTTGTTCCTGACGCGACCGATAACATTTTAAATGAATTTTGGGAGATTTAAATTAAAAAAAAAAGGTGTCAAGTAAATACTCTAGATTATTGGAAAAATGATTTTAAACACAATAAAAATACTAACTAAACTCGGGTAACATTTTTTACTTAGCAAGAATTGAGTTTTTAGAGAACCCGATACAAAAACGAGACACCTCGAGCCCCTAGGATTCTTGGGTCGGGTATGGGACAAACAAGGGGACACCATGGCAAGTTTTTAGCTACACCATGTCCTATGGTAGTACATAAGGGTTTTGGCACCATTAGAAACACACACTTTGCATGTTTTTCCAAATCAAAAAAATTAGTATCTCTCTTTCTTTCTCTCTAGTTTGGACGAGCACACACAAAGACCAAAAAGCATAAATTTTTGAAGATTTAACAAGAATATGGGTTAATAATCAATAGTGGGTTGAGCTAGATAGTTTTGGGTCATAGAAGAATGATTTGGGTTTATTTATTCGTGTCAAAACCGAACCAAGAACATCAAAATTGTAAGTTTTTCTAAATTTTGTTTTAAGTTATACTTTTATGGTTCTCATAGTATCTTAACACTAGTTGTACAAGTTGATCGTTGTGAAATCGAGTTTTAAAAACAAAACAAATGGTAAAAGGGTGTGTTTGTATGTGTCGAAAACAAAAAGAAAGAAACAAAGAATGGTCATTTTTAAATTTTGGTTGTGGTGGTGAATTTATTTTGAAGTCTAATGATTATTTGGAGCTTATTTCAAAATTTTGTTTAAAAATAAGTGAAAGAGCTTATTTGGCTTTAGGTTATGTTTGTTGGGCTCGGCCCAACCGTGGTTGTGGTTTTGGGCTTGATTGCACTCGGCCCAACAAGGGAAAAGGGGCTTGGCCCATTTATTTCGGCTTATAGCCTATTTGTTCGAGCTTATAGCTTATTTGGTTTGGCTTATTCACCACGGCTTATCTATTTTTGGCTTATTCGGTTTAGAGCTTATTTGGTTCGAGCTTAGCTTGTTGATTTCGGCTTATATTGTGAGCTTATGGCTTATTGATTTCGTCTTATATATGCGAGCTTATAGCTAATTATTTTTGGTTTATATTTGGGCTAGTAGCTTATTGGGTTTCGGCTTATATAATGGGCTTATGGCTTAATGGGTTTTGGCATATATATTAGGCTTATGGTTATTGGGTTTCGGCTTATATGATGGGCTTATGGTTAATGCGTTTTGGTTTATATATTGGGCTATTGATTTAATTTGTTTCGGCTTATGTTTTGGGCTCATGATTCATGGGGCTCCGGCCCATTTGATTCGGCTAATTAGGCTTAAGGCCCATTGTATTTAAACTTTTAATCGAACTTCGTTTTGATACCAGGCTAAACTTAAAACTTTAATGGGCCGCGAGGCCCAATAGCAAATAAAAGGTTAATTAACAATCTGGCTAAATTTTAAAACCTTAATGGTCCATAAGTCTCAATGTCTAATAAATGGACTCTTGGACTCAAATTCGATTTAAAATGGCAAGTTAGACTAAATAAGAGGTAATGGGCTAACTTTAGGCTTTTGGGCCCGAGGAAGGAAAATATTACACTTTGAAAATGTTTTGAAATAAATACTTATGTTGAACCAACTAAAAGATAAAAAGGTGACTTTTGTGAACAATAAACGTTGAGATTAAACGATTTAATCCTGAATATAATAAAATGATAGGATTCTCTTTATACTTATCTCGTCTAGCCCGATGAAAAGACGAAATAATAATAAAATATTATTTTATTCTAATTTATTCAAAGTATTTGTATTATATATATATAATAAGTATAAATATATATACGTTCATATATGTATCGTATCGACTTCGAGATGCTTATTCGTTTACTTCGATCTTTGAATTCTCGCGTATTTCTCGTCAGATTTTCTTGGACCGTTTGATCAGTTGTTTTCATTTTCATTGTTGGCTGTGTTCTGAGTATTCAGTGTCGATGTCGCACTTAGCCCAAGTGCATTAAGTCGTTTTGCGTAACCACCACACAACCATGTTTTTGGATAAAGGTTTTGAAACAAGGGTAAAGGTTTTTGTAATGAGGATACGAATTTGGAAATAAGAATAAGGGTTTTGTGAAAATGGATAAGGATTTCATGTGAGTAAAAGATGAACGTTTGTACAATAAGATAACTTTGTATAAATATTTATGAGGTAAAATTTATGACTAGGTCGTTGCCGGGTACTGCTGAGCATGCGTTGAGATTATTTGTGCGTTGCTTATTGTGATTTGTGCGGTTGCTATCTGTTTCTATTGAGGTGAGTACTCGTAGTCCTATTTTTTTTACTGATTTTCCATTGGGGGAAAATGAATCTCAAACGTGTTTGAACTATTTTCTGAACTGTACAAAACATAATTTCATTTTTGGGACAATCTATGTGCTTATGACTGCTATGTGAATGATAAGCGCTGGTATGCTATGGTATGTTGTGTGATCTTTCTATGTGGTTCTTCACCATAATTAGCTCCAGCTAGTAGGCTTTAGGCGTGGTATGTCATCGGGGTTGCGACCCTAAGAGCGTTGGTATGCACTGGTGATCAGACTAGCAGGGATGCTAGGTCTTGTTACATGATTAGCGGGGATGCTAAGTCATGGGTTGTTTGCATATATTCATTATCATATAACACAATTGTCCAACTGTATGAGATATTGGCACAACAACTGGGTTTTGAGTCAAAACCTACGTGCTCACCAACATTATTATTAACGTTTTCGAGTATCATTTTTAGTTGTATTATTAACAAAGATAAATAAGGACTATTGGGGATCAAAGTCGAGGACAAGTTGGGAGTTTATTTGAATACAATTGTTTGACATTTTTCAAGGTTACAAAATTGTAAACTTTTGTAAATAATCTTTTGTAAAACAAATGTATGGTATGATCTTGTATATTGTGCAATGTAAATCATTATGTCGCACTCCCGTGTTTCCACCGCTAACGAGGTGTCACAGTTATGGAGGAGTGAATGAATTCTTTGAATTCCCTTGGTATATATAGGGTACCAAGGAAGGTTCTAGTTGGACTCAACTTGCTCTCCAAGCTATCCTAGTTTGGCAATAAGTCAAACTAACCCCTTTAGGCTGTCGAATGATTTACACAACCCTTTAAGGGTTTATGTTTTGTCTTTTGTCATCAGTTACCCTCTAATATTTATCCTGGATGAATATTATACTTAAGGTAATTACCATACAACCCCTTAAACAAAAATACCACAATAGTTTCATTTCGATGGAAAAACAATTCTATTTTAATTTCCTTTTTATTTCCATTGTATTTCGTAACTCGTTTCTCATTTCGTATTTAGTGTGCACCGATGTGACTCGTCGGCATTTCTGTGAAGGTCAGTTGTGAAAGACTGTTGTTCGGTTGCACATAATCCTTTCAAATAAAGGCTGAACAATAATATTTTTCACACTTTCTAGGAGTCGGCGAAAACCTTTGTTGTTGTTATTTTTGTTGTTTTTTCGGAAGTCCGAATATATACTATGGTATTTCTTCTACTATATATGTGTAGTCAATATAAATAGGTTAATCAATTGTGTGTTTGATGACAACTGTAATTACCAATCATAGATATTTAGTTAGTGTAATTATTTTGTAATTTTAACAAGGATTTAAGCCCGCGCGTTGCCGCAGGATGTTTGTCTTATACATCTGAAAGTATGTAGAGAACTCGACGTGAATCTGTTACGAGATAGAAATCTCAAATGCAGTACAGTAACAGATTCGTTAAATAATTCCATGATTTCATAAAATCATTTCATGATATGTTAGCAAAATGCGATTACATACTTAATGTCCTACAATTACGTTAAACAGTTTCGTGATACAGTAACAAAAGTGCGATTACATACATATTGTCCTACAGTTATGTTAAACCGTTCCATGATACGGCAGTAAAATATCATGCACAACAAGCTTCCTTTTTCATCTGCTGGATAGAAACTTATACGGCAGCAAAATGTCATGCACAACAAGTTTCCTTTTTCATCTGCTGGATAGAAACTTAGAGAAAATGAGGTTGATTTGCTTTTTTAAACTGTAGGATAAAAAATTGAACAGAGAGTATATCAGTATGTAGAAGGTCATATGAGGACAAAGTAGGGGCTATGTAAAACTGGTGTCATGTGAGCCACTTCTGAAAAGTTGGTCGTGATATGGGTGACTGTTGGCACAAACATGTATGAATATAGGCAAGTGTATGCATACCATTTTAAAAAAAAATTATTATACGTGTCTAAGTAATTAAGCATGTTATTGAATCTGTGTGTGCTGCCATTTGTTTTGTTTTTAATTTTCGGGGCTCGTTTCTCTATTTAAACTTTTCAATGTCTCTATAGAGTGTGTCGATTTCTTTAAACACTTTGAGTTGGTTATTATTCATGCATGGCTGATGTTCCAAAATCTTTTCCATTGGTTTATAAAGATCACTTGTTGGATTTGTTTAATCAGGAAGTTGGTGAAGATGTTGCTAGGGTGAGGGAGTATAGAGGCGTGGTTTGTAGGTTGAAGATGTCTATGTAGAGTAAAGAAGAGTATATTACGGAACTTAAGGCTCTTGGTCGTTGTGAAGGTGCTGTCAAAACTGTGAGGTTTATAGAGGGGTTGCAGCAGGATGATCTTGAGAGGCATAACCGTTTGTTGTTATTGATAAGGGAGATAGAGGTTAAGGCACGCGAGAAATCTAAGTTTATCTTAAGGCTTAGTAGTTATGAGGTAGACTAAAGATGTCTAGGGTGTTTAATTTGTGTTTTCTTTGTTGAATAAGCATGATGATGTTTATGTTTATTTTAAAGTAATGTGTAATATGTGTTTGTTTTATGTTGACCGGTTACTGAATAAGCGTCACCGAGCGTCGTTGTCGTATGTGTTTTGTTTGTTAAAAAAGTGTGGTGTCGATTGTGTCTTAGTCGTTCTTTTTTCATGGTTGTAGTTATGTGTTTTAAGAAATAATTTGTTATCAAGATTATGTGTTTGTGTAATCAGTGAAGATTGTGTGTTTGTGTAATCAGTGTTTGTGTTATGTAAAGGTGTATAAGAAAATGTTAAGATTGTGGGTTTTTGTGCATAGTTAGGATGAGGATATTGTTTTTTGTTATAGACTTTTTTTATAAAGAATGGTGTGGTTGTTGTATGTCAATAGGAGTGTTGCAGATAAAGCAAAAGCAAATATTCGTATACAGAGGGGTAATGTAAATACAGTAAAAGAAATTATTCGGCTAGAGTTTTGTGGTTGTTTTTTTTTGGGGGAATGTGATGTGGAAAATGAGGTGTTTTAACAGACCTGATAATTTGGCTATTTAAAGGGGCTGAGGTTCATTGTTGTGCATTCAAACTTCTAACACCACAAAGAATGGCAACGCTGCCTAGGTGCGATGAGCTTCGTCAAGATGCTTGTTCTCTGGAGTGGGAAGACATGTTTATTTAGTACTGTCGTAGGGCTATTACTGAAGACTTAAGGTTGGAAAGAGAGATCAATGGTCTGTGTGACGGTTTGACAGGTGTGATTGAAGAAAGGGAGCTTTTCATAGGTGAGCTGAAGACATTGTTGGACATATTTGTGCCGGATAAAATGTGTGAGTTCTTGAAGGAGACGCAAGCTAAGTATACGGATAAGATGATGAAGTTGTAGATTTTGGGCATAGAGTTCTAGATACGAGCTCTTGAGAAAAATCGTTTTATCGAGAAGCTCATGGGAAACTTGAACTACTGATGTTGTTGATGATGCCGTCTTGTATTGACTCTGCTTAGAGTGGGTAGAATAAGAGTGTACTGTTGATGCGCGTGTCTGTCAAGGGTGTGTCTTGTCATGTGGTTTTATGCATGTGTTTTGAGTCTTCTTGTATTTCCGTTGTAGTGTTTTATTTGTTTAACTATACGTTGTTTGTATGATATTTTTCCTAATTTAAGTTTGTTTACATGTTTATTTTAAGCGTGTTGAAATGTGTTTTGATTTCTGGATGTATGTGGTAAGTGTTATTAGTCGAGAAAGAAGTTGAGGGATGCTGACCTTGTGATGTTCATGTATCAGTTCTGATACTGTTCAGTCTTTTTTCCTTTTTTTGGTTGATGATGATAACTCTGAGAGAAGCGAACGCTTTGCTGAGGAGCCTTTTGGTTCTGCAGTTGTTCTAGCGCTTGTATTGTGGTTTTTTGACCGCTTTGTGTCTAACTTCTTGGCAGTAATGGTTGAGACAATTGTGTGTGCTACTTCTTCAATGAGGCATGTGGTGGTATGCCTGCAAAAACCATTGTGTTAGTTATTTGAATTAGAAGTAGATGTTAGGAACCCGTCATTGTTATTTTTTTCCATAGTTTCTCCATTTGTTTGATAAAGGTTCTGGTGTAGTAAAAGGGGCTAAATTGCGTATTATGATTAATTTTTCAACATTAAGTAACCAAGGCATGTATATGTGTGCCATTTTGTCTTTTGTATTTAGTGTGCAGTATTGATAGGACAAATGTGGCTCCTATAAGTATGACTCGACACTGATGTAAAGGGTTAAGTAATCAAGATATGTACATGTGTGCCTTTTGGTAATTTATATTTAGTGTGCAGTATGCATAAAATAGATGTGGCCCCTAGCTAAACAGCAGACACATGTTGCATAGTAGTTATGACAGATGGTTGTTTGGTGTGTATTTGCAAGTGGAACAAAGTTGATAAGGTGATTGAATGTTTATGTCTTATTTGTTTTGACACGTGTTTTTGGGTAAGATGCTGAGGTAAGTTGGTATATGGTGTGTAGATTTCACTGATTTCTGAAAAGTCATTGATGTCTACTATTTTTGATTAAAAGAGGATATGCACAAAGGCTTTACAGTAAAATCATGTGATTTCTTATTTTCCTTTATTGCTTACTGTATTATGGAGAGAGAATGTGGCCTAAAAGGGTTTTGTTTTGTCTATTTAAAGGGTGGTGCTTGAGTGTAGTTTGCATCATAAGCATAAAGAAAGCAGTCGATGGTGGCACTACCTAAATGTGAGGAGTTGTAAAGGACTATTAATTCATCAGACTGAAGTGTGATGTGCATACATCACTGTCGTAGGGAAATCAGTAAAGATCTGTGGTTGTCGCGAGAGATCAACGCATTGTGTGCTCGGTTGACTGATATTGTTGATGAAAGGGAGAGGTTTGTTGATGAGTTAGACAGACTCATTGGAAGGCTTGCACCAGAAAGAATGGCTGAGTTTATGAAGGAGGTTTAGGGTAAAGATATGCCAAACCGGTTGAAGTTGCAGATACTTTCAAGGGAGTTTGAGTTGCGCGCTCGTGAAAAAGACATTTTCATTGAGAGGTTGAAGGGTAATATGGATTTCTAAATTTAGATATGTCACGCGTGGTTATGTTGATCTTAAATCAGGCTTGTGATAATTGTGGCTTTCGTGTAAGTTAGGTCTATACTCTTTGAATAATGTACTTTGGTGTAAGATAGTACTGGACTCGTGTCTATCCTGTATGGTTTATTTTATTTGTGTTGTATGCTATTTATGTATTTGTGTTTGGCGTATGTAATATGTTTAATGTAATGAATAATAATGAATGAGGGATGACAGTGAGTACATGTTATGTGTTTCTCTTTGTCGGTTGTTTCTTTGCTTGGAGTGGCTGAGCTTTTAGCTACTACAGTACCTACATCGTTGCGTCTCAAGATTTTAAATTTGTATGGATTTCATAAGAGAGCATGTTTTTAAGAGTCGTTGTTACCTGCGTCTTCAGTTTGAATGGCCGGTTGGATGTCGAGCACATCATTGGCTATAAACGAGTCCACCCCTCGTTGGGTGGAAGGGGTGTAACTAATATGGAAAATATGTTTTTTGCCAATGGTGTTGACTATCTCTGTAGGAAATCGTTGTTCATCTGTTTCTTTGTACTTCTGTGCGACATGCGAGCAGGGATGACCGTTAATTTTTTCACCTGCCTTTGTGAAGAATGTGAACTGCGCTATTGCTGTTCCATCATTGGTCGCTGCCTTGACTTGTACCTATTTATTTTTAATCATTATTATTGTTTGCGTGATTATGCTCAGATAAAGCATTGTTTGTTGGATAGACACGTTTGATCTAAGGGTATACCTGTAAGTAACTGGATCTTGCTTTCCATGATCTTCACAAACATATGTGCCATTCTGCTGGGTTGAAGCTTTGCTACACTCGCTGCACGACGGGTATTTCCAATCTTTATTTTCTTGGACACTTGTGATCATGCCTTCGCAAGTAAAGTGCACTCCTTATAATACAATACAAACGTTAGTCGCTAGTTATGAGTGTTAAGATGAAGTTTTTTGAAACTTTTTTACAAACCTTGAATGTTGTTGGGTTTTGTTGTAACAATGTATGCAAGGTTTGTCTGTTTCTTATTTTTTTCTTCCTATGGGTCTTGACAGCGATACTTGGCAATTTGAAGTGACAGGTTGGAGTTGTATTTTTCTTTGAATCTGTATTTGATTACTAGTATGTGTTAGTCATATAAACAATGGATATGGTTAAATGTTAGAATTTATGAACTTTGAATTACACTTACACTGTGTAAACACGCTGAGCTTCTGCTGTTTGTGGATTGATGTAGTAGTGGGTTGCTGGAGTAGCTGACAGTTGTACAACTGTGTTTGTATATTGGCTTATTATTATTGTAGATAAGAATAGCAACATTGCGCATTGAATAACAAAATGAACCTTTATATTTTGTGACCCAGCAGGAGCTGACAGCGATGATGATCGGAGGTGTTAGCTTGTCAATTTCTTTTTTGTCAAACTGTGTTGCAAGCTCATCCCACATTGTGAATTCAACTATGTTTCCGTTGCGTGAAAGTAGTTGTATTTATGAGTTGTATATAAATTACATAGTGGGATATTGTGAAAGGAATTAGCATCTAAAAGTTATTTGGTTAACAGAATTGCTTACTCAGGATCCTTAGTATCCAATTTTCTTAAGTATTTCTCACTTATGGTTGGAGTTCCAAAAGGTATTATGTCGCTGATAGATCGGAAGCGTCCAAGATAGTCTGTTAAGTGTTGACATTAGTAGTTGCATTGTACAGTTGGTTTGGGAATACGGATTTATTATGTGTTACCTGTTAGAATTGGATATATCAACTTTGAGTTTTCATCTCTGTAAGGAACTCTTGACGGCAACTGATAGTATGATATGAGCTTAAAATGATGATCTGGGAATTTAGATTCTTTCCCTGGCAGAGGTTCAAATACTGTGATCTTTCCAAACCTCAAAGTGATTTGGTTTTCTAATGTTTGTTGATACGACTTTGTTCTTTCACAAATGAAATTTGAGATTCTATAAGCTGCATGTGGTTGGAGCAATTGATTAAAGTAGTCTATGTTGTTGAGGTCCATAGTTGCCTGGATTGCGTTGTTCTATAAGGTTCGAAAACTGTATTAGCATGTTTAAATCTTTGGGTATCTAAATGCTTTTTAATTTAAACTGGTTACCTCTCTATCTATCATAATGAAGCAATATGCAAGTGCTTTCATATCTGAAACACTTTTTGATATCCATATTTGATATACTTTGGCTTCTAGTATGCAGTTTTCTTGACCAATTCTGAGAGATGCAATTATGGCAGTCGACATTGTTCTGAATTGCCTACAAACATAGAGTTATTCATTTAATTAGAACACGCATGTAAAAATAGCATGTATAAAGCTGGGCGATTGATATTACATTTTTTTCAAGCTATGTAAACAAATTATTTGTAGGAGCCAGGAAACATTAAAGGCATTTTAGCAGTTATTATAGTTACAGAGTAAATAGTAGTGTGTATGAATGGCTTAAACAATAAGAGCATTTAATTAGCAAAACCATGTCACTGGGCTTTGTAATGGGGCACTAACCAAGGTGACCCTTTTAATATTCTTTATTTATACGTGTGCTCTAATACTTGATGTCAGAGAATCTATTGCTTAGAACAGTCTAAATTACGTGCGTTGGGCAAGCATTGTGATGCCTAGTGCTGAATACTTAAGTTTTCTAGTAATAGTGTATGATATCTAGAGGGTATATGCTGCCTATAACAGTCTAAACTACGTGCGTTGGGCAAGGGGTGTGATACTTAGTGGTTAATACGAATGTTTTTCTAGTAGTGGTGTACGATGTCTTTCGTATTTATGCAACTATGTTTTCTGAAGGGTTTTCAAAAAGTCTTTGTAAGCGATTTTTTGTAGTTTGAGGTAACTGGTTTGGTTATTGGTTTATGAAAATTTTTAAGCCATCAGGGGAAGTTGCTCTTGACAATGCCACGTATAACTGACCATGGCTAAAAACTGGTTCTGGTAAGTATACGCCGGTTTTTGAAAGAGATTGTCCTTGGCTTTTGTTTATGGCCATTGCATAGCAGAGTTTTACGGGGAACTGTCTACGTTTGAAGGTGAATGAAAGGTTTGGGTCTTTGTAGGTGAGGGGGATTCTGTGTATAAACACTTTTTCACCGATTCTCGTCCCTGTGATGATTTATGCTTCAATCAACTTTGACATCAAAGATCTTACAATCATTCTTGTTCCATTACATAGACCTCCCGATAGGTTTACATTTCGCAGTAGCATAATTGGCGTTCCAACTTTTAGCTCCAGTTCATGTGGTGGGAGTCTAGGGAATGTCATGGTGTTTTGGTACTCTATTGGATAAAGCAACTCTGTTTCACTTGTTTCTCTGCCTAGCGAAATAGCTTCATCGTTGCTTGAATACGTTTTGCTCTGACCTTCAATGCTAGACAAAATTTTGGCGTTTACAACATCTGCAGTCTCGTTTTTTGGACACACGATTGCCTTTTCCTGCAGAGATCCTGCAGTTGGTGCCTTTAGAGTGGTGTCATCATAGATGAAGTCAATAAGCTCTGACATTCCTGCTTCATCTGTGGTGATTGTATATTTAGGCGGAATTGTAACCCAAGAACTATCTTGTTCATTTTCTGCGTCGGGTTCTCCTATTTCACCATTACCCATGTCAAGAAGCCATTTGGTAAACTGTTCTGAACGACGCTTTTCTTCAGTTGTTAGTCCAGATCGTATAAGCCGCATATTTTCTTTCAGCGTGCAAATTTTGAAGTGAGGCCATAGATGTGATTTGGCGATGGATGTAGCAATGAGTTCTTCCTTAGATGCTCCTTTTTTTACTGGAAAGGTCTGCGGAAATCACCTCCTAATACGATTGTTTTTCCTCCGAATATGACATTTTTTGTGCACTCATTAGATCTCTGAGCGTCCTGTCCAGTGTTTCAAAACAGCGTTTGTCATTCATCGGGGCTTCGTCCTAGATTATGAGATCTGTTTCAACCAAGAGATTGCCTAACTGACTTTTCTTTTTGGCGTGACAAAGAGATTTGTTAGTTAATTCTAAAGGAAGCTTAAATCGGGAATGGGTTGTGCGTCCTGCTGGCAGAAGTAGAGATGCAATGCCTGACGAAGTGACATCCAAAACAATTTTCCCATGGGATCGAAGTGAACTTATTGTTGTTCTCCAAAGGAATATTTTCCCGGTACCACCATGACCGTAGACGAATAAAAGTTCCTGTCCATTAGTCGTAGATGCGCTTATAATCAGATTGAATATCTTTCTTTGATCATGATTCAATTTTGGTACTGACTCAGCTTCTTCCTCTCTTAGTAGATCGCGCTTGTAATTTTTCTCATCCATAAGAAGTTTGTTCTAAAGATCTCTAAGCAGATGATGTGGAGGAGCCTGCAAACCAAATTCTATCACAGATTTTCCAAAACCGTTTAGTATTTTCTCCAACTCGTACAAAATGTAGCCTTGTAATTCTTCGGTATTAACATGATAGTTTGGGATTTTTGTTTTCTTTGAGATTTTCGTCGGGATGTCATCACCCATAGCTTCCTAATATTTTATCCATAGTTTAAGTGGGTCTACTACGTCACAATATATAAGAATCTGAGAGAAGAGGATCCTGAGCTCTTTAGACATCGCTAAAACGGTACACTCTTCAAGTGCTGTGTCCCATTCTTTGTCATCGCCAAGTAGGCCTAAAGCTTTGCATGTTGCCCGATAGTTTGCAAGTATTTACCTGTTGACAGTGCATACCTCTATTAGTGATTTACATCCTTTCCGATGACATAACAACATCCGAAAGTAGAAGAGGTCACCTGAACTTGGATGAACATAAGTAAGCCTTCCTATAGACTTTTTTGTTCTGATTTGCCTTCGCTACCATCGTTTTGAATTTGCATACCAAACAAATTCTAAAGGAAAATGTAGATATGTAAGATGTCGGCCATCAGTGTTTCATTGTTGTAAACAGACCACTCAGTAAGTGTTGTTTTCTTCTTTTCAGGGAGATTGACTATTATGTCCAGCCTATCACTTTCACAAAAATTAACACGCTACATGTTTTCCAGATGAACATTGAGTATCTGTACAGCTGGCTCCCGACTATGAATTTGGAAATCAAAGATTCTCCAGCAAGCTTCGTAAGGGCATATGAAGCGACCATCAACGTAGTTCTGGATCTCGTCAATATGTGGTTTGTTGCCTGTCGCCGTAGTAGACTCATCTGAGTTGTTAATCTTTGCGAGAATACGATCAGGTCCTTTTGAGATGTATTTAAAGATATATTTTATAAGCATACTCCAACCACAATACTCAACATTTATGTGCGTTTCAAATGCTAGACACAGTGCACGATTGTATGGAACGACATCGCAGTTATCTAGTCTTGACTCACCCTTCATGACATGAATCCCTGTATCCCTTCTTCGATAATGTGTATGGCCGTTGCTGTTAAAGAACATCCGGTCATTATATGTCTTCAGAAAGTGCTTACTACAAGACCCCTCTTGCATACACGCTACACTTAAGCTCGCAGCGCCACAGGGCCCATGCATCTTTAGTTTTGTCACCAATTTATAGCCCCTGGGGTCCTGCACCGAATCAGGTATTTCAGCATAAATGTAGTTATCAATCTGATGTGCGTCTTGCATTTCATTCTTAGAGTCGACCCACAACAACGTATGACAATGTGGCAAACCTCTTTTTTGAAACTCTATTGTATATAGCACTACACAAACATAAGAATAGTCAAAATTAGAGTTTAATAAGTTTGCAAATGATAAAGTAATAAATCCGTAAGTTACAAACGTACGTGAATATAGGATAGCTGTAAAAACATCGCCAAACGTTTTCACTTCTTTCAAAAAAAAGAGAAAATCTTTAACTTTCTGATCAGAAACTCTCCATAAGACATCTACTCTATCAACTGGTGTCAAATATGTGTATTGCGCCATATAGCGCTTTATTTCAGGCCACTTCACATTGTGTGTAAAGGTGATAAAAATTGTGGTTTTACAAGCGATCGACATATTGCAAGAGCATCTAGATAATGACTTTACATATACCGGGGCCCTCCAGTAAATGTTCCGGTAATATAATCTTTGAACCCGCCGCTATTCCTTCACAATCTCCCCTAGAACGGCGTCATACAACCCTGATAAGTAATCTGATTATAGGTCATTCTGATGTGTACGTATATAGTCCAGGTGACTTTGCTCGAGGGCATAGAATACTGTGACCACATACTGTTGAAAAAGCCTGCCACTCCTGAAGATAAGCCCAAACTCCTTCACACGCGGATGCAACTAGTATGTGTAATACGCGTTCATCGTGACTTTTTTTCCTTTGCCTCTACTATCTCTAGGCTTCAACTGTAATTCTGGGTAGAACCCTGGCTGTCCAAATACAAATAACAAAGGGAATTATAGAGACATGTATGAGTGATGTAGTTTGTTGATTCTTTAAGGAGGCCCTCATGTGAATTCAATTATCACATCAAAATCTGTTTTACTTATTGGCCCATCCTCAAACACTATGCCTCCAAGAAGATCAGCCGTTGGGAGTTCATACCCATGAACGCCGCTCATATTGTAGAGCCTGATTTTGAACGCCGGTATTTCACCCATAATGCATCTGTCTCGTGCAGTTCTAAATAGCCTTACTAAACCATTGTGTTCATCTAGGACGTGTATCAGACCTTGCACAATTTCTAGATTGATCACACTTTCATCGACCCCGCTAAAATGCTGCATTCTATTCCTTACTTCATTACGTGTGTCGTATATATAGTTGCAAAAAACACGGATGGTTACCTTATTCTAGGCAAAGAGATCCGATCCAATGATAGATTTGATAAGATATTTTGAAAACATAAGGTCCTCTGCCTTTGTTTACCAAGTCATCTACCTTCGCCCCAAATGACGTCATTGTAAACATCTGATTATAAGCTCGAATGTGCTCTATAAAATGGTTGTTTGTTAGGAGTTGCTTGATGAAGTCGAAGGAATCAAGCGACGATTGCATATAAATTTTTCCTCCTTCACAACATAGATGGTATTCAGCTTGCCTAGTGTATTCAGTGCCTTTGAGTCGCTCGTTGTACCAAAATAAACAGCCGCAATGACGACTGCTAATAACAGTTCCCTAAGTCCATGTAAGACGGACCGTCATCTGGAACAACAATCCAACACATTAGAAAGCGAATATGGATACATGTATAATCTGTAATATTTTTACGAAAAGAGGAGGAAGTAGGTAAAGAATAGATAAAAGAAATAAGAACGTAAAGATTCTACCTTGAATAATCTGCAAATTTAAGTTTAAGGCTCAATTATTTTATGTATTCTTCCTTTGTTGTGCGTTGGTAGTTGAGCGTCCACGCATGGAGGATACCTTCTCTGGACCCGTAATTATTAAAGATTGTGTATTCTTTATTATCAAAGAGTTGGCAACTGAGTGTTCACGCATGTTTTTCTGCTTAGTGTTTGGAAATCTGATAATCAATGGTCTAATAATTACGTTTTTTATATCAAGATACAAATACGAATGGTTCAATGTTGGCAACAGCGTTTGGCAAGCGACGTCGGTCAAAATGTCTGTGAGGTCAGCAAATGACAAAATTTAGTACAAAATTGCAAACAATAGGTCATTAAAAAATGGAATGTCAATTTGACGTGAAAAGCGTTAGGCAAAGCAAATCACCTTCACTGTAAGGAAGATTGTTATTGATATGTGGATATTTTACAGGCACGTGACCACGGTTCTCAGTTTTACAAGCAGTGTTCAGAATGGTTATGAGCGCATGTCTGATTATGCAGCCTTTACTGTCTAGACACAGATAGGCGTGATTAAATGTGCCTAACAACGCCTGGCAAATAGAATTATATGGAATATCTGAAAATACAGAGAATAAATAAGGTTAGAGCAAAACAACGAAGAAAAACCTTGTTACTTTTTAAAAAAGTGTGTTAATACTCCATTTTTTATCAAGTTTGTCTGCTTCCTTTATTTTGTTTATTTTTCTCTAAATGTCAGAAAAACCAACATGGATGGTAGATTATTTTGGATGAGTGGTCTATCTTCCATGTGCCATAAGAATGTCAGCTGTAAGTATCAAACTACATGAGATGTGCCCTTGCAAACACATCAAGTATTGAAATCCTTTATATAGTCCAATGTATGTTAACCACTTATCACAAAACCTTTGTCTATTTAAAGTAGTTTTTTCCAGCAATATGAGTAACACACAGTCGCCACTCCTCTAAGAGCTGGCACGCGTTGCTGATTCGCAGGATATTAGGGATCAGCTGTCGGTAATATTTCATAGAGAAGTTTTTGAGGATTCACAGAAGATGAGAGACTATTACAGATTGACTAATAAGATCACAGAAGCTGTAAGAATGAGGGATGAATATATGAAGGAGCTTCAAATGATACCGCGGTCTGACATTGTTGGTGAAAGTGTTGAAATAATGAAGCGTATGCAGGTTGACGATACGGAGGCGACTTCTCGTTTGATGTTGATGGCCAAAGAAATGCAGATGAAAGTATGCGAAAAGAATAATTTCATAGCGAGATTGAGGCTTTGGTTAGAAACACCCGAATGTAGTAAGTGGTCTAAGCAAATCTATTATGTGTGCTTAAGTTAAGTATATGTTAAATGTTTGTGTAAAATGTTGGCGTAGAAGTTTTTATAAAGAAGCTGACCGAAGTTGGTTTGTATGTAACACTATGATGTGTTTTAATAAAAGAAAAAAATACTTTTTTTTAACTCACTCACAACAAAAGTTACAAAAAAAGAAAAGATGCATCAATACATCACATGTGCGCTGTAAGTTCTTCCTTGTGTTATTGCTGCTAAGTCCTGCCAATGCAGCTTTAGGAACTTTAGATACGGGCATAACACGTGTATAAACTGAACCACGATCGCTGCTACCGACAGCAGCAAGAGGACGGCTACAACTGGCTAAAACAGTATAGAAAAAAGAGCATCAGATAAAGCACGTATAACAATACCTAAACTACGCGTATGAACATAAATAAATACGCATACCAATTTGAGACGTATATTCTGCCTGATCGTTGGTAGCTCGCATATTCCTAAAGCGATCAAAAACCTTGGAAATAGGAACGCAGTTTCTGTTTGTAGTGTTAGGGACGTCAATAGCAGCAATCGTTTAAATCCGTGGCTCAACTGTCGAAGGAAACTTGTTAGCACTGCTAGCCGCAGTCGTACACGTATGAACATAAATAAATATGCATACCTATTTGAGACGTATATTCTGCACGATTGCTGGTAGCCCGCATATTCCTAAAGCGATCAAAAACCTTGGAAATAGGAACACAGTTTCTGTCCGTAGTGTTAGGGATGTCAACAACAGCAACCGTTTGAATCCGTGGCTTAACTATCGGAGGAAACATGTTACCACTGCCAGATGCAGCTGAGAAACAGGATAACAAACACCACCTTCTTCAAATGGACGTGTGAATTCTCGTTGGACAACAACTAATACAGAGGTCTCTTGATCACGGGATACTCCACACCTCCTTAGATTTCAACTAACACCAATATTGTGATCATGAACACCACATGCATCAGCTAGCCAACTAACACCAATATTGTGATCATGAATACCACATGAATCAGCTAGCCAATTCAAACAAGGAGACAATGCCTTTTTTAAAATGACCGACTAAACCAATGATGCAACTAAAGTGAAACCTAAGGGGCTTAACGCAAACAACAACAAACCAAAGCTACAACTAAAGGGAAACCTAAGGGGCAAATAAGAAACTAAAGTCTGGTAACCCAATGTATGAGCAAACTAAACCAATTACCTAAGTAATCTTGATCAAGAACCACAAAATAAACCTAAACTTATATCGATTCAAGAACCACAAACTAAACCCAAACTTAAGTAACACACAATAACTACACCACAAATAAATATTGTAAACATGATTACAAATAAACATTGTAAACATCATAATCAAAACAAAACGCCATTATTTAACCTGTCTATCTAATTGAAGATCAAGTTTGAGGAAAAATTTAAATAAAAAAAATAAAAAAACACATTATATATACCATCAAAGGATATAGATTCCAGATGGCACTCATGAAGCATCAGAAGAAGCCATATGGAATCCACATTAGACATCTGAGAGAGAGAGGAGAAAGTGGCGAACTAATGAGATCCGAGAGAGAGAGAGAGAGAGAGGAGAAAGTGGCAAGTTATTTTATTAATTTAAGAAACGGGTTACGGGTATCGGGTTAACCTGACGTACATTAAAAGGGGCACGAATTTTTATTTCTGCTCTTTAATATAATATTATAATCCCCAATGATTGTGCAAATGAACTCTTATCAAACCTCGTTTCAACCACGACTGACATAAACCAAATTTTTATCGTTTCTTGTTAATTGGTCATTCAGTGTTTGAGGCTCGTTATTTCCATTTTCAATAGTTAATTTTCCATACATATTTTGGTAAAAAAATACAAGTAGTAACAACACAATAAAAAACACTATTGGCAAGTAATAAGCAACCATTATAAATTGATTCAACATTGAAAGATATTAATTTAGAAAAAAAAACTAACACTAATTAGAAAGTAACCTAAACAAATCAATATCCCCCCTTCAAAAATTCAGATGGAATATGTATATGCTTCCTTAATAATGGATGTCCAGCAACTAATTAAACATCGAATAAGCCAATCACTTATCTGTAACAACAAAAGGCACTGCCACAATACCTATTCAGTTTCACTTTCTCCGACCCTAACCAGATAAGAAACCAAAACATTCAAAAAAAACAAGATATGACATACCTGTGACTTAAAAGACGTCAAACCGCAACTCCCAACATCATTTAGTACCAAATCCCTTTTGCAAATACATCTGCAAAAAAACCAGGTTAGGATTATAGAAAAGACTCAGTCACTCTACGTAATTATAGTCTTATCTCGTAGTTAACAGATGTAATATTAAGTAAGCTAACCGGATCAACCCACGGACTATCCATGCATGTCCGGCCTATGTAACACATATATATATATATATAATCTTTCCACAGATGGAGAGGGTGTTGGTTCTCATAGTAATAACACACACTAATCTTGTTTCTCTTTCTAGAAAGTCTCCAACCACTTTCTCTCTCTAGGATTAGTCATATAATCTTTTTGTGTGATATTGATATCGATTTTATGATTGGTATCAGTCATCATGGGGTGAATTAGTGTGTTTGTGTGCGTTTTATCTTGCAAAAAATTCAAATTTTTTGGGTATTCTTGGCTAATGTACACGAAAATAAAAAAAATTTATGTTAAAAATGTTAAAGTTTGGATTTTCATGCTAGATATAGGCTAAATATACTTAGATTTGCAAAAAGAATCAAAAAAATGTGAAAATTTGTGTTTTTATGTAATTTTTAAGTTTTTGTTTGTACTATTCATTTCTGCGGTTTAAAATCTTTAACCTCGCAGTTTAAGGTTTGAATACCGCAATTTACAGGAAAGTGGCCGCGGTTTACATTAAAGTGACTGCGGTTGAACCTTTACCTCCGGCGGTTTATAGGAGTGAATCCCGGCTTATCATTAGTTTACCCGCGGTTTACAAGAAATATTCCCGCGGTTTACATAAGTATTACCCGCGGTTTATATTAACGTTTACCCATGGTTTATAGAAGTTTAACCATCGGTTTACAAGAATTTTTACCCAGGTTTACCAGAACTTTTACCTGCGGTTTACAAGAATTCTTAACCGTGGTTTACAGAAGCCATTCATGTGGTTTATCCACTCATTCCCAAGGTTTATTTGAGACTTATTTCGCGGTTTAACATGGACTTTTCTACGTGACTTAATGATTTTTTTGGACTAAGGACTTTACTTACTACAACAACAACTCATGATCACTTACAACAACAACACAACAACACAACACTCACTAATCATTAAACTGATATTATAATATCAGTTCACACATCAATCAAATCATTATGTCTTCTATGGCTGAGAACGTTATTGCAGCGAGTGGTGATAAATGCCCTCCTATGCTCGAAAGGAGTCAATATGATTCTGTTGGGGTCAGTTCCTGAGCCCTTCAATCTCTTAGTAGATTTAAACATAAAATCACCTAAGTGTTACTTAAGTTGAAGTCTTTCAGTTTGAGTAGCTGAAGTTTCTTCAGCTCCAGCTCTTCAGGTCCTTAGAAGATTGGGAAGTATCTTCACTTCAGTTTATGCAGCGGATGCATAAACTGAAGTAGGCCTATGTAAAGAGCTTCAGTTCAGCTTGGTTGACAATTCTAAGCTGGATGTTGTCTATCTCCTTAACAGAAGTTTGAACGTTTTGTTTCACTTATTGAAGGTTTACACGGCAGGAAAAAGATTGCTTTATGTCAAAAGGAATAAAGTAATCTCCTTGGGAATGACTACTTCTAAAGTTGGTATAGAAGTACAACAACTTTTCCTTAAAGGACTGTACCTGGTACTTTAGAGCACGTCTGCATTAAATGGTATCTCAACCACCCATTGGATGCATGACGCGCGTACTAGGTTAACATGTAAACCCTAATCCCTTTTCCTATAAAAGGAAAGGGATTCCCAGAGTAAATGTTATATCTTCCAATTAATGTGATACACATTGAAGAGTTTATTTATCTCTCAAACAAACTAAATGGTACTACTGAAAGCTAAAGCTTCAGTCTAGTCATAAGTAGTTTATTTTCTTACTTTGTTAACTTTGGTTAGAGTTTAAGTTTGAAGGAGATAACACCCCAATTATCAATCAACTACATTGCTATTATGCAAGCAAGGTGTGTTATAGATTCTTTATTTAATTCTAATAAGTACCTATATGTTAAAAAGTTACTTCTATGTGTTTTAAACTCGTTCTTTATATTCTTCATATATCTTTGTTTAAAGCTCACTTTGTTGCCATGGAATGTGATTAGTTTAATTTGATAAACCTTATATCACATTCAAAGGGACCAACAAGTGGTATCAGAGCGGTTTGATTTATAAAACCTTTTCAAATGTTTTTATAACTGCTAAAAAGATTTTTTAAATCAAGATCCATCTTAAATGGCAGCAGTAGAAGTAACACAGACTCTTGAATATAGGGGTGGCCAGTTAAATGTTGCTCCTATACTAGAAGTGGAAATTTTCACCAACTAGAAAAGAGGTTCATGTGCCACATCATTGGTATTGAACCTTAATTTGAAAACATCATCAAAAATGGTCCTTTTATCCCCATGGTAGCTGGTCAAAGGAAGCTAAAAGGACAATGGACTGGAGATGAGAGAAAGGCTACTAACTTACATCAGCGACTCAAAAGTCTCATCATGTCTGTCATTCTAGATGACCAAATGAATTCTGTCATAAACTGTTTAACAGCTAAATCAACCTGGGATGACCTAATACTGTATCATAAGGGCCCCTTTAATGTGAAAGAAAGTAGGGTCATGGACCTAAAGTTATGTTACAACACCTTCAAATTCAAATAAGGTGAAAAACTAACACAAACTTTCACTAGATACAAAGCTTTGATGAATGAGTTAGTAAATGATAGCATCAAACTTTCAAAGCTTGAAATAAAACTAGTTTTATAAATGGGTTATCAAAGAAGCGGCTAAGTTTCTGCCAAAGTCTCAGAAACACAAATCATTTGAAAGATTCTGAGCTTGCTTCTCTATTTGGTAAACTCAAATACAAAGAAAACCTAACAGACAGTATTTATGAGACTGAAAAGAACAAATCTTTTGTCTCTGCAACACCTTTGTCAACTGCTTTCTTCTCTATACAAGAAGCAGTCATGAGTACCTGAATGACTTAGAAGAAGAATATCAAGTAAGAGCACTTTTAGCCAAGTCAAAAAGGTTCTTCAAAAAGGGTACTCAAAGTTTCAGCAGTGCAAAAGCAACTGACCAAACTGAATGCCACAAGGGTCATTTTACAAGAGTCTGCTTGTGAAAAAATTTAGTTCCTTCATATCAATCACCCTTTCAACCAAAACCTCTCAGTTCCTCTTAGCACAAACTAGAACTAAGGCCTATTAAGGAATTAGAAGCTAAATACAACAAAGTCAAGGTTAAACTGGCTCTCCTAAGTTTGAGTACTTAAGATTCCAAAGCCGCAACGGTTAAGAACAAAGGTCTTATCGCTAAAGCCTATGAATGGGATGAAGAAGAAGTGTCATCAAATGACAATGAGATGGTGGAGGTTTAAGTACTCATGGCACTAGCAGAAGATAGTGACGCTATCAACAAAGAAGGGGCCAAAAATGGTGAATGGGTGAAGATCTCCATGAGAAAGGTACACACTCTTCTTGAAATGGAAGATAATGATGATAGAAAAACCTATCTAGATTATTTGTGTATTGATCTAAATTATGTTGAAGAACAAAGAAATAACCTTTTGTCAAAACATAGAGATCTTGTTCATGAACTGAATACATGCAGAGAACAGCTTTTAGTATTAAAACAAGCAAAACTTGATTTTCTTACCATGCAGCATGTAAACATTAAGATTCTCAAAGAGAATAAAACATAAGAACAGAACTGAAAGAGCTAACAGCAATCACTGAAACATGGCTTAACATTTCTAATAAAGTAAATCAGCGTATCAATAAACAAATCCCCTATTAAAAGAAGAGAATTATAGGAGTTGATCAACTCACCGAAGGTCCTTCCAGTTCTGGGCAAAAATACCTAGTCTTTCTAAAATCTTTAGCTGATGACATAAAAGTGTCCATACCTGGTGTTGAAAGACCCTGGTTGTCTGAAGCTGAAGGTTTTATTCTGCCAAATCATGATACTGGTAGGATACTCCCAGCTGAGTCACAAAGAAACACAACTGATCCTCTAGTTGCTGTCACTGACTCTTCAGTGACTAAGTATGATTCAGCGAATGAATCTTCAGTCTGTAGCACCTTTATTCCTCCACTAAAGAAGTTGGATGGTGCTGAACCTGTTTCTAGACTAAAGACTATAAAATCAATCTTGAGTTCAAAATCCACATTCAAAGCTAAAACTTTAAAAGGTGTCATAATAAATGAACCTTTCTCAGCACCTGCTAAAGGTAACAAAAGCTCTCCAGCTTCAAAAGTTAACTCAACTCCTGCTGGTAAACTAAAGAGTGTGAAAATTAAAGATGGTCCTCCTTTGGCTATTGTAATGAAAGAACTAAAAGACCCTAAAATTACAAATTAGCAAGAATCAGTCATCTTACTTCATAAATAATCAACCACAATAGGTTCCTCAAAATACACTTCAAAACAAATATAAAACACAATTCAAAAAGAGTTATGATTTATGTGTCTTAAACAATCATCTCTCTGAAAATTGTTATAAAGTAATGTTTGGTAAAAAGTGTGAGAGAACTAATCACAAAATGTGTGATCATGATGAATACATTTCTACCATAAACATGTCTCAGCATCTCAAAAGTCTGGGTAGATCTTCATCAAGATCTAAAATCCCAAGACATTAAAACATTTCTTTCCACCTTGCATACATTGTGGATGTCTAGATCATCTATCCAATAAATGTCTATATTATCTCATATGTGGATTGTGTGGAAGTTATGATCATGACACAAATGGTCATAACAAAATTATCTCCCTAGAAAGAGAGATTAATTCAAGAAATCCTCAACATGCCTTCAAAAGATGTGAAGCTTGTGGTAGCTCAACTCATACTACAACTGATCATTATGATATTGAATGGTTCAAAAGAGGTGAAGCACTTCAAGCTAAAAATGTCGAAGCTCTAAAATCAACTAAGGATGAATCATCAAATGCTAACAGATCCAAGACTCCCACTAAAAGGTGGGTTTCTAAGCAAAACTAACCATTCTGAACGTATTTATGTATAGGAAGCCCATCTGGTACCTAGACAGTAGATGCTCAAGGCATATGACTGGTGTTAAGAGTTACATGCACAAATATGTGGAACAACCAGGATCGAAGGTGGTGTTTGGAGATGACTTTACATGCACAACTGAAGGTTATGGCTCTATCAAATGTAATGGTATAGTTTTCATAAAGGTATCATTTGTAAATGGTCTTAAGTATAATTTAATTAGTATCAGTCTACTCTGTGATGCTACATATATTGTTCAGTTTGATGAGAAAAGAGGAACAATCTTCAACTCCAACAAAGAAATTGTAATGATTGCTCCAAGTGTAAGAGATATGTTCTTGACATGACATCAGATCTTCTGCTCAAGAATCCTGCTTCTTTCCCAAAGCTTCTGACAATCTCAACTGGCTTTGGCATAAAAGACTTGCTCATCTAAACTTCAAAACAATCAACAAACTAGCAAAGAAAAATCTTGTTATTGGTCTTCTCTTACTTGTCTACACAAAGGACAAAGCATGTTTATCATGTGAAAAGGGAAAGCATCAACCAGCTTCAAAACAAAACAGACATCTTTTATCAAGAAATGTCTTCATCTTCTTCACATGGATTTATTTGGACCTGTAACTCCTAGTTCCATTAACCATGACAAGTATACCCTTGTCATTGTTGATGAGTACTCAAGGTACACTTGGGTATACTTCTTGAAGAAGAAAAGTCAAGCACCTGAAACCATCATGTCCTTCATCAAAAGAGTTGAAAATCAAAATGACATCAAAGTCAAACAACTCAGAACTAACAATGGTATTGAATTCAGAAATAGTATCCTTGTCAACTTCTGTGATGAAAAAGGGATTTCCCAAAACTTTTCATCTCCCTACACACCTGAACAAAATAGTGTTGCTGAAAGGAAAAATAGAACCCTCATAGAAGCTGCAAGAACAATGCTTTCAGGATCTGTCTTCTCAAAACAATACTGACTGAAGCTGTAGCCACTACATGCTACACTCAAAACAGATCCACCATTATGAAAAGACATCTCAAAAATCCTTACAAATTTTTTCGTAAGAGAATCCCAAACATTAACTTTCTTTATGTCTTTGGATGTCTAGTTTTCATCCATAATTATAAAGATCACTTAGGAAAGTTTGATGAAAAAGATGTGATGGTTATCTTCTTAGATACTCACTAGTTTCCAAGGCCTTCAGAGTCTTCAACACAAGAAGACAACAAACTAAAGAAACCTATCACATCATATTTGATGAAAGCCCTGATTCTATCAAATTCTCAAAACCTACAGTTGATGACATCAACATTACTGTAAAAGGAAAAACACGAAACGTTAACGGAAATTAAACACGAACGCGACATAAAAACCTAAATTATTAAATATAAATCCTAAAGTGATTTTTTCACTTTTAATAGACTCTAATTAACTAAAAATAAAGATTAAAGAAAACTAGAACGAAAACGAAGTTAAATTGAGCTAGAAAATACGAAAAACGTGAACGGGAACGAATCCCGTTCTTTAAAAAACAAAATTTTGCAATTTAAACCCTACGAAAGCAAAACTATTTTTCCTAGAAACTATATGATAAAAGAATATTTTCTAAAAAAGAATTATATTTTTTTGACTTTTCTTTAATTTTTTATGAATTTAAAACAGTTTTTAAAAGAAAAATTGATTAAAAATAATAATTAAACTAGGAAAATTATAAAAAATTCATAGAAAATACTTTAATGTATGTTGGATTTAAGAAAAATAAAATGGTAAAGACAGCTTATCAAATAAGCTGTCTTATAAGATAAAACAACTTAAAGCTTAAAAGGGAAAAAAGTGATAAAAGAATTTAAGGGTGCATGGTTTAGCAGTAAAGGACTGTAGAATTCTGAATCTTATGATCAAACCAAGAACAAGAGTGAGATATGGGTTGTGATGTTAGAGAGAGATTGGATGGAAAATGGATGAATTGTATAAAATGGAATATGGAAAAATGGAACAACCAACCCTCTCCAAGGCTAGGAGAGGGTTTAAATACATAAGTTATGGCCGGCCATGGGCTAGAATGGGCCTCCCATGGGCCTTGGGCCGGACTAGATTACTAATCTAATCATTATACTAACTATGAGCTAAGACCTGTTACAACTTGGAAGTGACCGACACTTTTTGTGTTTCCAACAATCTCCCCCTAAGGGAGGTCACTCCAATTTAGAAAACTTTAAACCTAGCATACTATGCTTTATCTTTAGTCTTTAGCTCGTACTCTTGACTTTCTCTTGTGAATATGTTGTAGTGATCATTGATTTCTGGATAGAGCTTGTTCCTTAAATTTGTATTTAATATTGTGATCTTGAGCATCTTGAGATCATCAACCAAGCATAATCTCTTTGCCATCTTGAAACTTTACCATCTTGTGAACTTGCAACTTCTAGACCGACATGCTCATACCACTCTTGATTTGATGACTTAGAAGGCTTTAATGTTGCATCTTTCTTGAAGTTCTTTAACTTTAACACTTCGACGCTTCGAGAAAGACGTGCAGTATCAGAGTAGCGAAAGTCTTGAAACATGTACTTGAGCTTTCATGATGTCTTTATGTTTGTCGGTAGGGTATGAGCATGTGGCTATGGATCTTTGTGAGACAGCTGGAATTAGGAACCTCCACCACCATCTTTAAATAGCCTGCATAAAATAGTTAGCAATAAAGCGAGGGGGGGACGAATATGGCTTTGTCATTCGCCCAGGTTTTTGGTTATGGAGTAACCTTTTAAATCCGTATGGATTCGACCTTGTGATTAGATAGATTCAATTTAAAGTAAGAATCTTCTTGACAGGATTTCCAGCTGTAGTATTGAATCTTTCTAACACATATTTATTAGCATTCATTCGTACTAAGCTTGTTCTTCTTTATCGGAACGTCTCAAAGCATAACAAATACGATAAGGATGTGAACCTGTGAGTTACTATCTCACGATTGATATAGAAAAATCAATTTGAAAATCAATCGGTGTATCACTTGCAAAATTGTTTTTGTGACACACCGAGAGTGTTAATTATTTCAAAAATTCATTAACAACCGTTGATCCATTTCCTGGAACAAGTTTGATTCATAAAGAATCGCACAAGTTACCTACCATGAGCTTGTTTGATGTTGGCTCAAGCAGGATTTCCATCTTCATTGTGAATGAATTCACTCTGGGCGTTCTGGCAAAATCACAAGGATCTTGCGTAGGACTCTATTGAAATTACTTGATATTTACATTGTGTGAGATAACAAGCTAAATTATGACAAGTGTCCTAATGAGATTAATGGATGATCTCTTTTAGCTCTAGACTCAATAGTGCACTTTTAATTTTAGTGATCGGGGCTGAGATGGTGCACCTTTTCCCCAATATCAACTAAACTCGGAGTGAGAAATCAATACGAAATGAGTGTATCTCTGTGTGGTAACATTATACAAACGATAAGAACATTATTTTATTTTCTTACGAAAATAATAATTGACTTTTTATATTTTATTTTTATTGGTTACGTAAATTATTTACGTTTCGCGATAAATTACGTTTAGACATTCTCGGAACCACTAAAATTTATCTACACATCAACAAATACCCATATTTATACCCAATACCCAAAGTTTTATAAAATTTTACCCATGTTATCAAGTTAGTCAAATTTACATTAAAGGTAACCAATTAAAGTCTACACTTTACAAAATATACATCTTATATTTAATCTACACAATGTATAAACTTCAAATAAAGCTAGATATTTATGCAAGATATAAAAAAAAAACAGCATCCCCATTTCACTCCTTGTGTCTAGCCGTCCCCCTCTCCTCCTATATGGTCTTATGGTCTTTCTTTAATCCATTTTGACTAGCTAATAAATTCATTTGACCAACTTTAGAATATATAATACTTGTATACACTTTTCACGCTTCATTCTTAAGAAAAAATAAAATCAAACTCATCTCTTTTTCTCTACATACACACGTCCCAACTTCAAACCCTCAAACAATCCATAAATTTTTATTTACTAAATATACAAGTATTCTCACACAATATCTAAGACATTCCAAGAAGATTTCGGTTTGGTTTTTGGTTTAATTCGGGTTGTGGTGAGCAGCGGCTAGGAACAAAAGGGACGAGACGGGTGCATTTTTATTTTTCCGACTTTGCTCCGTATAGCTCTGTGAGCCTTCTTTTTTTTGTCTATTTTGATTATTTCATTCATTTGATTTGATTTACGTAAATATGTATATGTGTGGTGAAATCGATTGGAACTTGCGGCGTTAGTATATTGTGATATTGATATTAAAGTAGGATTAGAATGAAATTATAAGGCATATTGGATGTATTTTTGATGAGTTTTTGAGTCGAAAACGAGTTTTGACGTGAAATGTAACGGTTCACTTTGACCAGAAAACAGTACCTATGTTTCGGGGTTCGAGATTTTGAAAAGTTGGATTTTTGTTTATGAAATATACTAAAGCTTTCCTAGACGGACGTTTTGATATAAAATGGGACTTCTAACTCCCAATAACGAAGAAACTGGAGCTAGATCGATATATACACTTTAGTAGAAAATAAGTCACTTTCAATAAATATTAAAAGCTGACAGATTTATTAGTTTAGCGTTTTGAGCACTTTCGAGTCCGTTTCGGCCTTCCGGCGAAACACGAAAGTTGTTCGGAATGACGTTTTGCATAAAATATCTTTTTGGTCAAAGTCGTGAAAATGTAATATAACGGGTTAAAATCGAAAGTCAAACTTCGGTATTTTTATAAAAATATATATAGTTTCAGCAGATTCTCGTAAGGGCATTTTGGTCATTTTCTGTCGAGTTTCAGGTCTCGGCTAAACCTAAAAAGTTGTTCGGAATATCGTTTCGCATAAATTTGCTTTAGAACCCGAGTCGTGAAAAGGTGATTTAGTGGGTCGTTTTGGTCGGGTCAGACTTAGAAAATAAATGTATTTTATTAAAAAAAAAGTCAAACGTAAAAGTCAACAAGGACATTAGTAAACGTTAACGAACTATGAAGGTGATTTCGATTTATAAAATAATATCGAATAATATATTGTCGTAAGTAATTACTTTTGAGGCCGTTGGTCGATTCTAAAAATGGAAAGCATAAAAATAGTAACTTTTCGTAATATTCGAAATGTAACATCGTTATTGTAAGTTAACAACATATTAGACGTCGAAGGTTCGACAGGGTGAATAAATATTTTATAAATATAATATTGGCATATTAAATATATATATTATTATATTATTTAAATATATATTATATATAGTATATATATGTTTTCGTCGTAACGTTGTAATTATCGTTGCTCGTATTTTTTGTAAAGTATTGTCATCGAGCGACAATAATAATTTTAGGTTGTATGATCGAGATCGTTTGCTGCATTGTTTGTATTCGGTTTATTGGGATAGTGTGATCATAGATCAAGGTTGAGTTCATTAGCCCACTTTTCTCTTTTAAATGGTTTTTTAAACTGTTTTCGGGGTGTGAATACTTGTGATCGTTTTACTACATAAACTTATTGTGATTTCTATACGTAAGCGTTACATGATTTTTTTTACTAAGTTTGGATTGAGTTACTACTTGATTTCGAGATCGTGAATCCTATATTTGAAACGTGATATTTTAGACATGACTGTTTTACTACGGTCACAAGTGTTCTACAAAGTGATGCTATCAAGATTACTTAGCCTGAATATTTTGACTAAGTTACTTATTGCCGTGAAAGTCCCTACTTCATCATGAACCGTTAATTCTTGCTATTGTAGTAAGAGCGAAGTGTTATGGATTGATCTATCGGGATTGTCAATCCCCACCTTACTTGGCGTCACTGTTTGATCGGGGATTTAAACATTGAGATGGTGTTAGGTTGTAGCAAGCATCCTTATTCTGATTGGGGCTCCAGATCTACGTTAAGGCTTCGGGGTCTTGAGCTTCGTGCAATAATTGCCTGTTAAATATTTAGACTTGGTGAATGTGTTTCCCTTGTCTACCTTACTTGTTTTGGACTTCGGAATACGTACTTAGTCCACCATTACTTCGATCTTGTGGTCCACTACTGAACATTACTAGATTTATTAAATCACTTAGTGTTTTAGACAAGACCTGTTAAAGAAATGAAACATAATTTATAAAATGTTAAATTATATTTTATAATGGTTATAAACGGTTACCAACTTCGGTTGTTTAAGTTATAATAGTAAGATACGTGTCAACTTTTATTCAAAGTCTTTTGTTAATTAAATTGGAGTCAAACTAATTAGTTTAATTAACAACTCGCATTTATTATATAAGACCTGCAAAGTATTATATACTTTTCATAAATCTTTGGATCGATCGTTTTTGTGATATAACTTACGGTAAGAATTATATAAGGGTTATTTTTCATAAGAAGTATATAACGAATATATATTACACGCTTTGCGTATATTTTCAATTTATTTATTTAACCAACCACCAAACTATTACAACTTTAAATCTAAATCTTTTATCAACGTGCCGCGTTGACATAACAATTCATCGGGAAACCCAAACGCATTACCCTAGGCTAGTGAGACTTAGCCGTTAAGATAAGCTGCAACTTCTTGGTCGAGCCGTTTCAGTTTCCGTTTCGTCTTGTACTCAATGTGTACATTCCCGCCAATCGTTCTTCATCATCGATGTGAGTTTATAGCCCCTCTTTCACTTGTTTTACATTTACTTTACAAATCTCGGGGGAGAATACATGCTCAATACAACTTGTTTACATATTCGTTTACAATATCTTTTACATACTATTCTACATACTTGGTTTACATACTTGATTTTTGCAATTCATTACAAACACATTTACATGATTGATTTCAAATCGGTTTACATACTTATTTGCATAGCTCGCTATGGGATACATTATTTGACTTTATTTGGTCACAAATGCATACTTTACATTTGAAATGATTTTCGGATTACGATTTGTAGTGGCGCCTGCGGGGCCAACAAGCACTACATGCCCGGGTGTTGCAGATGGAACACCCACGATGGGAACACATTATTTGTATCACTGCTCGAATCGGGCACATACAACAAGTCTACGTCACAGCGTCATGAACTGTAAATCACTTGGAGGGTGAGCGCGAATGTTATGAAATAGATTTATTTGGGATTGATAATCCCCGTTCGAGTGATTAGCTATCACTTAGCAAACGAACGTTATAGCATGTTGTCTGCGCGTATGTTATGAAATAGATCTATTCGGGATTGACAATCCCCGTTCGGGTGATTAGCTATCACCAGGTTAAACGAACGTTATAACATGTCGGATCATGTTGGGGACTACAGGGCCCCCCGACACATACATTCTTGGAACAGTTTGGTGACATTACATCTGTCATGCATTATTTATAAACATCTTTGGGATAAGATTGGTATTTTTGGTAACATAAAATGGGTCGTGCATATTTTATAAATATTTTACATGGTACTGTGATGACACAGTGGATAAATACATTTGTTGAAACTTACATTCATATTTAAACTAATCTATGAACTCACCAACTTTAATGTTGACACTTTTAAGCATGTTTTTCTCAGGTGAATTAGATGCTTGGATTATTTGATGTGCATTGGAGTCTTTACATTCAAGTTTTTCATGGTGATGCAATTATGGGACAACTATTATTTTGATTTCAGGAAATCAACGAGATTGTTTTACAAACGACACATTTAGAGGTCGTTCTCTTGTATCTTGTGCTATTGTATTATGAAGTAGCGCCCCCTGACATATTTCCGCTGCGACACATTTTTGGGGGTGTTACAGATTGGTATCAGAGCCAAAGTTATAGAGAACTAGGTTGCATATTTTTACCCTAGACTATAACCGTTTTCACAAACATTGCATCACATCAAACATTTTCAAGTAACGCTCCCGGACATACTTCCGCTGCGACCCAATTTTGGGGGTGTTACAAATAGCAACTGAGATGATGGATAAGAAAATCCGCACTTTTGCTGAGCGTCAGACTGAGAACAAAAGAAAGCACGATGATAACCAACAACAACAATGACAAGAAAACAAGAGGCAGAACACCGGCATGGCTTACACTGCGGGATCTAGTGAGAAAAAGCCATACGGGGGATCTAAACCCCTATGCGCTAAATGCAACTATCACCACGATGGTCCATGTGCTCACAAATGTCACAAGTGCAACAGAGTTGGTCATCTGGCCCATGACTGTAGGATAACCGCCAATGCCAACACTGCTAACAACTAAAGGGGCACTGGGACAGGTCAGAAGCCTACTTGTTATGAATGTGGTGTCCAAGGGCATTTCAAGAGGGATTATCCAAAGCTAAAGAACAACAACCGTGGTAACCAAGGTGGAAATTGCAATGCTCTAGCAAAAGTATATGCGGTAGGCCGTACAGGGACAAACCCAGACTCAAATGTCATTACGGGTACGTTTCTTCTAAACAACCACTATGCTTCTGTCTTATTTGATACTGGTGCCGATAGAAGTTTTGTGTCTACTGCATTTAGCTCCCAAATTGATATCACACCAACCGGATTAGATCGCTATTATGACGTTGAACTAGCCGACGGGAGAATAATTGGGTTGAACACTATCCTTAGGGGTTGTACATTAAACTTCCTGAACCACCTATTAAACATAGACTTAATGCCCGTAGAACTTGGTAGTTTTGACGCCATAATTGGTATGGATTGGCTGGCAAAGTACCATGCTGTCATTTTTTGTGCGGAGAAGATCGTTCGCATTCCCTGGGGAAATGAAATCTTAATCGTTCATGGTGACGGAAGCAACCGGGGAAACGAGACTCGTTTGAACATCATCTCGTTCACTAAGATGCAGAAGTACATACTAAAAGGATGTCAGGTCTTTTTAGCACATGTTACTACAAAGGAGATTGACGACAAGTCAGTGAAGAAGCGACTTAAGGATGTACCAATAGTTTGAGATTTTCCTAATGTATTCCCTGAGGACTTGCCGGGTCTTCCTCCGACTCGACAAGTAGAATTTCAAATCTATTTAATACCTGGTGTTGCACCCATAGCACGGGCACCTTATCGATTGGTGCCTTCCGAAATGAAAGAATTGTTGGATCAACTGAAAGAGCTATCCGACAAAGGCTTTATAAGACCCAGTTCCTCACCTTAGGGAGCTCCGGTCTTGTTTGTCAAGAAGAAGGATGGATCATTTTGAATGTGCATCGACTACCGAGAACTGAACAAGCTAACGGTAAAGAATCGTTATCCACTCACAAGGATCGACGATTTATTTGATCAATTACAAGGATCCAGTGTTTATTCTAAGATAGACTTGCGATTAAGTTATCACCAGCTTTGGGTACGTGAGGAAGATATTCCAAAGACGGCATTCAGAACTTACTATGGTCATTACGAGTTCCAAGTTATGCCATTTGGTTTGACGAACGTACCAACAGTATTTATGGATCTTATGAATCGAGTGTGCAAGCCATATTTGGATAAGTTTATGATTGTCTTTATTAACGATATCCTTATCTATTCAAAGAACAAGAAGGAACATGAAGAACATCTTAAGGCAATCCTAGAATTGCTTAAGAAAGAGGAGTTGTACGCTAAACTCTCTAAATGTGAATTTTGGCTTCCCAATGTAGAATTTCTCGGCCACGTGATTGATAGTCAAGGGCTTTCACGTGGATCCGCATGAATCGAATCCATAAAAGATTAGGCATCTCCTAAAACACCAACAGAAATTCGTTAATTTTTAGGTCTTGCTGGGTACTATCGAAGATTCATCGAAGGATTTTCGAAGATCGCCAAGTCAATGACAAAGCTTACTCAGAAAGGAGTTAAGTTTAATTGGGGTGACAAGGCAGAAGCAGCGTTTCAATTGATTAAGCAATAGTTTTGTAGTGCACCAATTCTGGCTTTACCTGAAGGAAGCGAAGATTTTATCGTATATTGTGATGCTTCGATCAAAGGTTTGGGTGATGTGTTGATATAAATAGAGAAGGTGATTGCTTATGCATCACGGCAATTGAAAATTCATGAGAAGAACTATATGACTCATGATTTGGAACTTGGTGCAGTGGTGTTTGCTCTAAAGATTTGGAGGCACTATCTGTACGGAACCAAGTGTACGGTGTTCACAAATCACAAGATTTTACAACACATTCTTGACCAAAAGGAGTTGAACATGAGGCAACGTCGTTGGTTAGAGTTGCTCAGTGATTACGATTGTGAGATTCGTTATCACCCGGGAAAGGCAAATGTTGTTGCTAATGCCTTGAGCAAGAAAGAACGAAATAAACCATTAAGAGTTTGAGCCTTAGTCATGACTACTGGCTTGGATCTTCCTAAACAAATCTTGAATGCTCAGCCTGAAGCACGGAAGCCAGAGAACATCAAGAATGAAGATGTTGGAGGTATGTTGATTGAAAATTCAAAGGATCCAGAGAAACTTAGAACAGAAAAGTTGGAACCCCGTACAGATGGAACTCTATGCTTAAATAACAGGAGTTGGTTACCATGTTATGGCAACTTGAGGACTGTGATTATGCACGAGTCCTACAAGTTAAAATATTCTATCCATCCGGGTTCTGACAAGATGTATCAAGACATGAAGAAGCTATATTGGTGGCCTAATATGAAGGCCGACATCGCCACCTATGTTAGTAAATGTTTAACATGTGCTAAGGTCAAGGCTAAACACCAAAGGCCATCGGGTTTTTTGATGCAACCCAAGATACCTCAATGGAAGTGGGATAATATCACGATGGATTTTATCACGAAGCTTCCTAAGTCATCACAAAGTTATGACACCATTTGGGTGATTGTTGACCGACTCACTAAGTCTGTAATCTTTGTACCAATGAGGGAAACTGATCCCATGGAGAAACTGGCAAGAATGTACCTAAAGGAGGTGGTCACGAGGTATGGAATATCTATCTCAATCATTTATGATCGTGACCCGAGGTTCGCATCAAATTTTTGGAGGTCACTTTAGAAGGCCTTGGGTACTAGCTTGGATATGAGTACTGCGTACCATCCACAAACTAACGGACAAAGCGAGAGGACTATTTAAACTCTCAAGGATATGTTGCGTGCTTGTGTGATCGAATTTAGAAAGGGTTGGGTTAACCATTTTCTATTAGTCGAGTTTTCATATAACAACAGTTATCACGCTAGCATTAAGGCTGCACCGTTTGAAGCGCTTTACGGTCGAAAGTGTCGTTCACCTATTTGTTGGGCCGAGGTTGGAGAAGTTCAACTCACTGGTCCAGAGATAGTTCAAGAGATGACTAAGAAAATCATTCAGATCAAGCAAAGAATTCAAGCCGCACGTGATCGAGAAAAGAGTTACGCCGATTTAAAGCGTAAGCCGATGGAATTTCAAGTTGGAGATAGAGTTATGCTCAAAGTTTCGCCTTGGAAAGGAGTAGTACATTTTGGCTAATGAAGGAAGCTAAACCCCATATATGTTGGACCTTTCAAAGTGTTGGAAAAGGTTGGAGCCATTGCTTACAAGCTTGAACTTCCGCAAGAGCTGAGCAGGGTTCACAATATGTTTCATGTATCCAACTTAAAGAAGTGTTATTTCGACGAACCATTGGCCGTTCCATTGGATGGACTACACATTGATGACAAGCTTCATTTTTTTGAGGAACCAGTCAAAATCATGGATCATGAAGTCACACGATTGAGGCAAAGTGTTGATCCTAATCTAAGATCTATTCCTTAGCTTGTAAAGATTAAGTTACTTTGGATAAATCCAAAACAACTATGGTAGAAACTTTATGAATACTAAAGAGTATGCGGAATCTACTCTTTAATACTTAGAAGAATGTTAATGAAACAGTAAACTTTAAGAGCAATTATATAACTGAAAAGCTCCAATATTATTATTATGAATAATACGAGTACTCTGTGTAGTACTAGGGTTTACAACCTTAAAGCTATTACTATTGTACATCCAATACCATAACCTTGGATCTCTTTTTATACACCAAGGAGTCCTTTACAAGATAACTACAAATCTTCTAAAATATTAATCTTATACGTATCTTTCTAACTATATAGAATATTCACTGAATAAGTCAATACATATCACTTCACACGTATTTATCACTTGAGCAGTCTTAATCTTCATGCAACAGTCTTAACTCGTTCAACAGTCTTAAGTTAGTACTGGCAATACTAACTTTCTTCTAGCAGTATTAACTGGTTAGTACTAGCAGTTGTAATCTTGAGCAATACAAAGTCTTTGGCTTGGCAGTACTAAGTGTAATGAGTTTAATTCCCAACATAAAGCTGTTATCCAGCTTGGATCTTTTAATGCTTGGATTACCTTCTTGGGCTCTTCCTGAGATAGAAAACAAGCAAACAGACAAGTATGAAGGTCTTCATGAGTTTTTCCTTCATAAACAACACTAATAAACCCTTGTTCGCTTGTATTCTTTGTCATTCTCCTTATCTGTACACCAGACTACACATCACCAATCGCATGAATCAAGTGAACGATCTTATGGATTTTGTATTTAGAGTAGTAGAACTGATATGGGTATAATGTTACTTATATCCTAATTCTGTTTATCATCAAAGAAATCAGATGTGTGGTTCATAGTGGAGCAGTAGTATCTGTTAGTACTAGCAGTATTAATATTTTGACTACCAAATAATTAATATTTTGTACTGGCAGTATTATTAATTGGCCAAACGTATTAAAATCCTTAGGCCTCTCTTGATCATCAATTCCTCTTTCTTAACATACACCTTCATCATTCTTCTTTCCAGCATCACTAGGAGGTTATGGTTCATCATTACTAGCATTCTTTGAAGAAGAATCAAATAGTGAACCATCTTTCTACAGTGGCATCAAAATGTAGTCTTGGCTAGATCATGTCTCCTTGCTAGAATGACCTTCACCAATACTTTCTTCTGTACCTACAAAATCATTAGAGTTTGTACCTACAACAAATGACACATAATTCATTGATTTTGTTAGAACATCAATATCAAACAGCCACTTTGGTCCATCACCTGCAAAAATTGGCTTATCCTCCAAGAACCTAATATGCAAATTTTCTTCTACTTTCCTAGTTCTAATGTTGTATACCCTAAAAGCCTTACTGTTCAATGAGTATCCAACAAAGAATCCTTCATCAAACTTTCCATCAAACTTGCCTAAATTATCTAAGGTATTAAGAATGGTAACATGACACCTAAATGGTCTCATGAAGCTTAGAGCAGGTGTTCTACCTCTAAACAGTTCATAAGGGGTCTTGTTATACGGCTTAACTACTAATACCTTATTCTGCACATAGCAAGTAGTATTAACTTCTATGCGCGTATGTTATGAAATAGATCTATTCGGGATTGACAATCCCCGTTCGGGTGATTAGCTACCACCAGGTAAACGAACGTTATAACATGTCGGTTTTTGATCATTGTTGGGTCTACAAGGGCCCCCCGGACACTATACTTGGAACATTTTGGTGACATTACATCTGTCATGCATTACTTATAAACATATTTGGGATAAGATTGGTACTTTTGGTAACATAAAATGGGTCGTGCATATTTTATATACATTTTTCATGGTACTGTGACGACACAGTGGATAAATATATTTGTTGAAACTTACATTCATATTTAAACAAATCTATGAACTCACCAACTTTAATGTTGACACTTTTAAGCATGTTTTTCTCAGGTGAATTAGATGCTTGGATTATTTGATGTGCATTGGAGTCTTTACATCCAAGTTTTCATGATGATGCAATTATGGGACAACTATTATTTTGATTTCAGAAAATCAACGAGATTGTTTTACAAACGACACATTTAGAGGTCGTTCTCTTGTATCTTGTGCTATTGTATTATGAAGTAACGCTCCCTGACATATTTCCGCTGCGATCCATTTTTGGGGGTGTTACAGCATGCATCAAACGAACTTCATTTGCATGTCTTTCATGTTGTTGCAGGTAAGCATGAAGCTGATCAACATTGGTAGTGTGCAAGTCTTTGACCAATTTAACATCAGTAACAAAATTGCTCCATTCATCAGGAAGAGTGTTTTAAGAACTTGGTGGTTCTCTTGTGTTAACTTGAACTGCTCCATGGCATCTTGTAGATGTTCAATCATTGAGTAAAGAGTGACCTCAAATAGTACTCATTACGACTCTCCTTTCTTGTAAGTGAACTTATCGAATTCATCATACAGCTTGCACTCACGTTCTTGTTTTGTTAATGACGTTCCTTGCATTAGCAGTTTAATCTTCTCCCAGAGATCTTTTGCCACTTGATGTTGACTCACAAGAGCATAGATTTCAGTTGGTAGGCCTTGGAGAATGATATTTATTGCTTTGATGTCACAATCTGCTTGCATGGCTTCAGCGGGAGTCAGTTCAACATATTCCTTAAGCCTTGTTACTCCATCCTCAGTAATTGAAGGCCAGACAAGTGGTCCTTTTTTCACAGAAGCAATGAATCATTCTCCATGTGGTCTATTCACATTCATATACAGGCTCCATTCTGCTTTCTTTTTTTAATGAATCATACAAGTGTTTTTCAAGCATCGGTGGTTTGTTGTCTCCTCCAGAAAGAAGTGATTTATCAGCAAGAGTCGTCATTGTGGTATCAAAAAGATTACAAATTGATCGATCGGTGGTAGAAAGAGATTGTGTTTGGTTACGTGATTGTTGAGTCTTGAAATGAAACTACACGGGATTTTACAATTCTTGACAAAACCGGGAAAACAAGTGTTTGTTTCACGGGATTTTACAAGTCAAAGAAATAACCGTATAATTAAAAAAATCGAGTTGTTAATTTTAAACTTAATATAAGCTAGTTCGGTCCAACTCGTTCGGTCCTGTTCGTTCGGTCCTACTCGTTCGGTCCTACTTGTCACTAGTTCGGTTCCTCTTGTTCGGTTCAAACTAGTTCGGTCGACAAAGAAAATATCTCGTTCGGTTCCCAAATAAGAATAGCTAGTTCGGCTCCCAAAGTAAATAGCTCGTTCGGTTCTGCTAGTTCGGTTATCTACTTCGGTTCTTCTCGTTCGGTTCCAACAGTTACGAAACTCAAATTTTCAAAACTCAAAAAAACACGATTTTTAATGGTTTTTAGCAAAAAATTCTTGTACAACTAGTGTTACTAACCCTATAGGAACAATAAAAATGAAAACTTTAAGGTTTTTAAGCCAAAAAATTTGAATCACTAATTTGCTCTTTGTAAAGGTTTTTGAACACAAATCAAACACAAAAACTAAACACACCACTCCATGGCTCTTGATACCAATTGAAGAATACTAGTAATCTTATGATCAAACCAAGAACAATAGTGAGATGTGGGTTGTGATGTTAGAGAGAGATTGGATGGAAAATGGATGAATTGTATAAATGAAAATATGGTAAAATGGAACAAAACAAAACCCTCTCCAAGGCTAGTGAGAGGGACTTATATAGGTCCTATTGGAGGGGCCGGCCATGGGCTAAGGGATGCCTCCATGGGCCTTGGGCCGGATAGATTACTAATTCTAATCATTTATACTAATACAGCCTTAAAACTATAACAACTTGGAAGCGTGACCGACACTTTTTTGTGTGTCTCCAACAACTTCCATTAGCAGTAGTAATATATATAGCTTAGTAGTCAGCTGGCATCTTGTACTAAATACTTAGGAATATTTTTCACTAATATTCATAACATCACTAAGTTATGTTAGCAGCAGTAAAACTCTAACCTTTCAGCTGCAATAATTCTAAATTAGCTTCAAAGTCTTTTAATCCTAACACATACTCCCTAAACTTAAGTTCATCTTCTGAATCTTCAAGTTTCTTAATTAAAAGCTTTATCTTCACTAGGAGGATGCATTTAAACACTTCTAGGATTCTTGAGCTGTTTTGTCATGAGCTTAAGGAGCTGATAACACATTTCATTCCATTGGTCAGCTTGAAGCTTCTTGTTAAGCATTTTTGTGATTGTTGCAGGTGTAAGAGGAAACTTTTTCTCTACCAGCAAATATATGCAGATTTTGAAATCTCACAAAATGTACTCCACTTGAAGAAAATAGCTTCCAAACTGTCACTTTGTGTCCTTGTTGATTCCTCCATACTTCACTTTCTACATTAGGTTCAAACATCACTTTCATATCACCCCATAACACTCTCTCATAGCCCTCCTCTAGCCTTGTAGATCCATGCTTAGCTTTCACCAGTTTCCATAGAGTTTCCAAATCTTTTCTGTCAAAATCTTTAAGCATTTGTATCATTGATGAGTACCTTTTTGAAATACCATCAGCTCTTATGATTTGAAAGTATCCCATCTTTCCTTCTTTGATGATTTTTAGTCAACAATGATTGGAGGCTTAGTGGCTAGAGGTATAGCATCAATTGCTACCTCATCATCAGGAACTATCTCCATATGCTTTTTCATCTCTGCTTCTTCTTGATCATCATCTACTTCAGCTTCTACATTCTCATCTAACTTTTGTTTCTTTAAATTTTTAGATTCAATTTCTTCTCCTTATCTTTTAGAACTTGTTCTTGTCTCACTGCCTTTCACCAACTCTGTATCCATGTCTACAAATATGTTTACCCTTTTCATTTCTTTGTCAAATAAAATCTGAATATCCTCAAAGCTTTTAGTCTTCAATTTATTGTGCTTGTATCCAGCCATGTTTTTCAGTTAAGTAGACATTGTATTTCTCTTTTGAGCCTTAGTTGGTGATTTTCTTCTCTGCTCTTCTGCTCTAAGTCTTGCGAAATGCTTCTTCCTTTTATTCATGATCTCCACAAACAATCTTGACTTTTCTTCAATAGTCAATTCTCCTTGCTCTTCTACCTGTAATCTTGCAGCTAGCTCATAATCTGTATCCATTATAACTTGAACATTATTCCATTCATCAATGTTTACATCTTCTTATCTTTGTCTTACAAGCTTATCTTCTTCTTCCAATTCAGCATCTAATTAAGCTTGAAGTTTTTGAGCAACCTCCTTATCAAACATAATCTGATCTTTCTTCTTTAAAGGTTTTTCAGGCTTAACTATTTTTGCCTTGCCTTTGTCTTTAGCCTGTGGAAGTTGTGATGGTTGTGAAGGTGATGTTGTTGTTGTAAATTCACTTGGCTCTTAAACTACAACCCCTCTAGCCTTAGGTCTTGTAACAGCAGTTGTGTTGTATGTCAGCAGCAGTTTGTAACAGCCTAGGGTTTTTATCTGCCTTTATTTTCTATTTAGGTCGGAGCCAGAGTAATCTCTTCAAAAGTTGTTGTGGTTATTACTATCAGTAGTATTACAGCTGTACTAACTATAACATTAGCATAGTCAAATACTTCACCGCACCATAGTAGTAACTGGATCAGACAGTACTAAATCCTTTTTTCAGCCATATCAACCTCTTTCTCTGCAATATCTTGTTCATTATCAAAGAACACTAGTATCAAAATTAAAATATCAACATAACCTCCTTGGTCTCATCAACCTATATTGTAACCTCTGCATCTTGGTCAATTTCATCAATTTTCCTCCCCTGTTTAGATGCATCCTCCTGATCACCCAAACCTTCATCTTCAGAGGAAACCACTCTTGCATATCTACCACCCTTGTATAATCTTCTAAGCCTGTGAGTTCTTGACCCTCCTTTCTTTTCTAGCTTCTTAACCCTCTTTTTCAATTCAGTAATCTCTGCAGCTTGAGAGGTCTTTGTTTTCTCTAAGTCAAGAACTCTTTGTGATAAGCTGGTACAAAGTTTCATCAATTCATTTAGTTTCAGTCTATCCTCACCACTAAGCAGTGGATCATTGGAATGTGTAGGTACACTTGCCACATTTTTAGTATCATCAGTTACAGGTTTTGTAGGACCACTAAGTTAAGGATCCTCAGTGTCTTTCCTCTGTTTCCTTCTAGACTGTTTCTTCTAGGGTTTAGATGTTGATGGTTGAGTAGTAGTGGGTGTATGATGGGAATCAGTTGGTATCTCTTAACCTTCACCCACTTGTTCTTGTGCTTGAACAATCATGGTTGGAAATAAAGGTGTGTCCCTACCAAAAAAGTCTTTTCCTTGCCTCTTCGTGTTAGCAAAGACCTTCTTAGTATGAGAAGGTGTAACATAAATCTATTTATGTTTGGATATTTGATATGTGAGAAATCACATATCATTTTTATGCCAAAAACGGCCTTAAAATGAACAAATTGTGCAAATTATACTTGTATATTGCTTGTTTTGTCATTTGTGATGTGTAGGTACGGATATTGCAAAGATCACTGGTGTAAGTTTAGATACACAATAAAATATACTATAAAATAATATTCCACAAGAGCAATTAAGAAAATTGCCTAAGGAAAATTCACTCTCAAAAATATATAATATAATATATAATACGTATATTAAACCGGGCAAATATGATCACCCGGGTCGTTTCCCCAACGACTAGTGAAATTGAAACCACATTTTAATTCGGATTCTGATTTGAATGGAGCAAAGATGTTTTACTTGATTAGCTATGACTACTAAAATAAAAAAAATAATTAAACAATTAAAACTAATACGGGAAGCAAATAAAACGCGACAATTAAGCAAGCCTACTAAATATTACTCTTAAAAATGTAAACTAAATTTCTAAACCTAAGATAGGACAAAAGAAAATTTTAGGAAAAGAAACATTTTTGTTTCTTGATATTTTGAATTTAATATGTGAATTATAACAATAATTTAATCTAATTAAATCTTAAAAATAGCAAATTAAGTACAAAAAATTTGGAAAAATGATTTTTAAGTTTAGAAAAGTCTAAAATATTATAAAAGCAAAGAAAACTATTTTTAACTATTTTAATTATTAAAATCCTATTTTTAAAGTTTAAAATAAAAGCTCAAAAATAAAATTTAAGATCTAAAAAGTGTAAAAATGATTTTACTGGATGTAAACCTAAAGCTCTTTTTTATAAATCTAAAAACTATTTTTTTGTATTTTTCTGAAACTTTTTTCTATTTTTTATTGATTTTATAAGATTTTGACTTTCGAAAAATGATTAAAAATAAAATAAAAGCTAGAAAAATCTGAAAAATTCAGGAAAAGTCCTAAACACTAGCAGGATTATAAGAAAAATAAGAAAAACCAAATTGATTAACGAATATGCCCTCAAATGAGCTAATTATGCTACGGCTTATTATAAAAAAGAAAAGTTAAAACGTGTATAAAGATTAAGTGGTGCAAGTTATGGATGGATGAGCTATTGTAGCAAACTGGTTAAGGTATATGTGTTGTGTGTGTGAGGTCGTGGGTTCGAGTGTGGTGGCAACCCCTTTTTGCTCTTTTTTATTTTTTTTGACTTTTATGAAAAACTAACACTTGGAACTTAAAGAGGACACTAAAATAAGCTACTTTAATGAAAAGAACATAAGCTAACACTAACTGATAAGCCCTAAAATAGCTTATCTAAAAGCTGTTACAGAAACTAGGTGTTTGGGCTTATTCTTACTTAAATAGCTATAATAAGCTCAAATTAAGCTCTAAATGAAAAAGGAAAAGTGTTCTAGAAAGCTAATAAGATGCTTAATCTAAAAATGAAAAGATATCATAAGCTTAAACACTAGAAAAACTGAAATGGTAGATGAAGGTGCATACTCAGGAAATAGCAACGTGCTCAAAATCTTGTCTAAGCTAAAAGTTTTAATAACGGAAATCCAGATAATCTTTTACCAGCTTATCAAACAACTAATAAGCAACCAATTTCAACCTTAAAATCTAGACCTATAAGCTAAAAACAAGAATTTAAAAGCTAATGTTAAAACTGCTAATGTTTTTGGCTTTTATGGTTTTTGTGACTTTGACAGCTAAATTAAACTAGGAAAATAAGCTAGAAAATGCAATTTAAGACTTATTCTATATTAAGCTATAACTAGACTTAATCCTACTTGAATTTAAAAGCCTAAATCCTACTTTTACTTAACTAAGAACTAAGCTAAAAGTGACAGTACTAACTTCTTGTTAGTACTGTTGCACTATGCACAAGTGCAAACCAAGAGTGCAGGTTTCCTAAGGGAAATCCTGCACTTAGACACACTCAAATAGAGTGTATAAACACAATGCAAGCAAGATCTAACCCTTTGAGAGCTTGATTCAATAATTTGCACAAGAGAAATTCAAAGAAAAATGCCCTGGTGCAGAAACACTAAATTAAGCTCAAATTTTCTAAATATCTAAATCTAACCTATAAGAACTCATTACCTATTGATTTTAACTAAATTCAAAGCTGACTCACAAAGGTTTGCTCAAAAATTTTGACTTTTGATAGTCAAAATAGCTTAAACCAAACACCCCTTTAAGACTATGACAGTTTTGATTAAGCTACTAAATGTGAAATCTAATAAACAATTGCTTAATACCAGACAATTAACAGATTAAAACAACTTTAATAAGCATGAATTAACAACTAAATAAGCAATAATCTAAGACTTAAGCTAATTTACCTATTTTTGGTTTTTTCAAGGTTTTTAAGACAAATATATGTAAATCTATGATTCAATCTAAGAAAGTTAAAAACAGATAAACAACTATGATGATTAAGCTAGATAAAACTTAAATAAACACTAATAAGCAAAGAGATTAAGCAAATAAGCAATGATAAGCATATAAGCTATAACTAAGCAATTCAAACTGAAATTATAAAAAGATGAAAAGAGAAACTTACTTGAACCTTTAGCTAAACAAAAGGACCATTTAAGGCAGCTACAAGCTCCCTAGCTTATTAATAAGCTAGGGTATAAGTCCTTGGGGATCCTTCCATTTTAGATCCCCCTTCCATAAGCTTATAAGTCCAAATCCAAAGGTACTTAGAATTTAAGCTAATTTTATAGGGTTAAAGTATGATTAAGGTTAATTAAGCTCAAATCAAGAGCTTATAGACTCTTGAGAGCTTATTAGAGCTTATAAGGGTTTATTGAGCTTTAGCTTAATTCTAAATAAGAAAAATGAGAGATTATGAATTAAAGAGATTTAGAAAGATTAAAAACACTGCATTTCATTAATAAAAAGGTTGCTTACAATATTTAAAAGGAAATTACAAGATTTAAAGTAAAATTAAGCTAAAACTATCCTAAAAGCTACGTGTAAAAACT